>JBBPBX010005125.1:38934-52027 GCA_038048925.1 Garcialebias charrua | reverse complement strand
AATTTCAGCTTGGTGGCGGAGAGGAACAAGCTGATGGCCTCAGGCCTGCCAGAGAACGTGGTAAAAACCATTCAAAACGCACGAGCTGTGTCAACACAGTCTCTCTGGAAATGGCATATTTCTGAGGCTTGGTGCACAGAAAGAAATATTATTTCTTATTCATGTAACTTGGCCAAGCTCCTCACCTTTCTTCAGGACTTGTTGGGAAAAGGTTGCTTTCTCAACGATTAAGGTGTTCCTATCAGTAATTTCAGCTTGTCACGAGGGCTGGGGGAGCAGGACGCCTGGCGCGCACCCGCTCATAATAAGATTTATGAAGGGTGTGCTAAGGAAGAGACTCCCCAGCAGGATCTTGACCCCTGGATGGGATCTTAGTATGGTCTTGGGGGCTCTCTGTGACCCCCCATTCAAACCACTGAGCGACATTAAGATAGATTTATTATCTTTTGAGACTGCTCTTCTCCTGGCTCTTTGCTCGGCAAAATGTGTGGGTGACCTCCACGCTTTGTCCGTACATCCAATGTGTACCAGGTTCGCCCCTGACGGGTCAAAGGTCACCCTAAGGCCTAATCCTGCATATATCCCCAAGGTTTTGACTTTAAACCCCAGAAGTCTGGACTTTGATCTCTCTTCTTTTCCACCTGCTCCTATCCTCACTCAGGAACAGGAAAGGCTGAAGGCTCTCTGCCCCGTGAGAGCTTTAAGCACTTACATGCAGAGAACAGCCGAATGGAGAAAAACAAATCAACTGTTTGTGTGCTTTGCTGCACCAGCTACAGGAAAGGCCCTATCAAAACAGCGCCTCTCACACTGGGTGACTGAGGCCATAAAAAGGGCGTACAGTAGCAAAGGTCAACAGGTGCCCTCTGGAGTGCGTGCCCACTCCACTCGGGGCTTGGCCACCTCGTGGTCACTGTTCAAGGGTGTACCAGTTGCAGACATCTGTGCTGCTGCGAACTGGAGCTCAATGAACACGTTTGCAAAGCATTACAGTTTGGATGTTACTGCGTGTGATGTCACTCAGGCTGTCCTTTCTAACACACAGTAGAAAGCGGCCTTGAGATGCCTTTTGAATAAAGGCGGACGTTCACACTAGGATGCATTTTACTGAGCATTTCAAGGGCGTGAATGAATTACGTTCCCATAGCATTTATGTTGCACCGAGTGACATGACTGATAAGGGAACTGAAAGTTATGCACCATAACTCATGTTCCCTGAAGGAAGGGAACGAGGTGCAACATACCTGGCCCTTTCAATGCTGAAAGCTCGGTGAAGTGCATTTTGGAGATCGATGGATGGGCGTCAGCGGCTTAAGTACCCAGAGGGCGGGGCCTCTGGCGCGACGCTGACGCCCCTGCCGTAAAGGCGTGATTGTATTCCTTTAGGTAACCGCGCGGAGCGCAATTTCCCATAGCATTTATGTTGCACCTCGTTCCCTTCCTTCAGGGAACATGAGTTATGATGCATAACTTTCAGTTATTTTCTGTGGTTGTTCTCCATTTATTCTTCTTTTAACAGTTTTTTTTATTTGTTTTTAGTCAAAACCAGATTTCTACTTGATCCTTTAAAGTTTAGAATAATGGGTTGGTTTGTAGTACACCTTTTCACCAGCTGTGTAATACAGCTAGAAGTTAAACTTTTTGGCATTTGTTTGCACTAGTAACTGGAATACCAAACTGTCTTTATTATTACAGATTTGTTCTGTATTGTTGTGGTGATGGTTCACTACTGGGGGTGGGCTTAGAGCAAATCTCTGCCTTCTCTCCTCCACAGAGTGATTTACACATGTCAATACCATTCACAAACACTTCCAAATAATTTCCCTGCAACTAAGCTGCGCAACATGCTTGCAATCATGCTGTTTTATTACACTATCATTCACAATCATGCACACACATACAGATGTTGGCAATTAAGAAAAGAACAATCCAGCTAATGCTGACTTTGCAACATAAGAATTTGTTTTAGATTTGTACCCGTGGTGACTATAAAACCTCTCTGTGCTCATTGCCTCTAAACTGATCCTGGTGCAGAAAGATGAAAATCAATGTGACAGCTGGGTGGACAAGAAAAGTTACAGCTGTTCCCTCTGGATGTTTCATGGTGTTAGGTTGCTCCCAGACATCCAGTTTAGGCATTTATAATTGTATACCTATATACATAAATAGATCTATATCTTTCTATATATATCTATAGATAGATAGATAGATAGATAGATAGATAGATAGATAGATAGATAGATAGATAGATAGATAGATAGATAGATAGATAGATAGATAGATAGATAGATAGATAGATAGATAGATGATAGATAGATAGATAGATAGATAGATAGATAGATAGATAGATAGATAGATAGATAGATAGATAGATAGATAGATAGATAGATAGATAGATAGATAGATAGATAGATAGATAGATAGATAGATAGATAGATAGATAGATAGATAGATAGATAGATAGATAGATAGATAGATAGATAGATAGATAGATAGATGGATGGATGTGGATGGATGGATGGATGGATGGATGGATGGATGGATGGATAGCATGTTCTGTGCAGGAGATTCACACATGAATGGGGACATTATAAACCACCATGAACACTTGTAAACAACCGGGGCTTATCTTCTCTTCCCTCCCAGTGACACTCAATTTAGTTGTTACACTCAGCTCAAGAAGTGGTCCAGTACCAAACACTCATTTATTCACAAGTGGTCATTATTGAAACACACTTAACAAACACCACTCTGAGCTATAGTTTCCCCAAGAACAAAAGGTGGATTTTTTTGTATTCATGTATTTATTTTTATGAACAATGTGATATTTTAACTATAGCAAAGTTGTAAGGAAGCAGTTTTGGTTCACTTGCAGTTTGATCGGGGTTAAGCAGTGGACATGCCTGGTTAGATTTCGGAAGATGAATGTAGTTAAAATAAAAGGGAGGGGAAAGCATTTCAGAGTTTTATTTGAGATAATCAATAAACATTGAGTATTTTTCATCTTTATGTTCAAATATGTTTGATCTTCAACATTCTTCATAGCCCTTAAGTTTGTATGTTGATGTGAAGGGGTTGGGGGAGGTGTGGTGATCATTTCTTCCCCCCCCCCCAACAAAAATCGAAAAAGGACAGTGTAGGCGCAGAGGTTAGAGAAGGTGGGCTTGGGATCGGAAGTTCACCAGTTCAACTCCTAGTACCGACAACCAAAAATCAAAATGTGGATGGGAAAGGTGAAACCCCTACTGTCATGATAACAAATTTTGCTGGGCGATTAATTGTCTCAAAAATTATTGTGATAAACAATAAAATTGTTTGAAATTTGACAATAATTATTTAGTAATTATTGTCAAATTTAAGAAGAAATGTTGGTTAATTTATTTTGTGTGTAGTACCTTTTTTACCACTGGATGGCAGTATAAGACTGTTTGAACCAACGGGCGGATAGTGAGGGAGCGAGTAGTGTGTCTCTTTAAGAAAAATGGGAAGGAGGCCCCTTGACGTGACATGAGCTGTCTCTTTCCTTTTGTTCAGTTCTCAAATGGCAGACGCTCAGTGTGGTTTGAGTTCTTTAGCATATCATTTTTTACACAAAGCTTTTAATAAAATAAAAAAACGGTAAACAAGTTCTTAGCTTCTAAAAAAGCTAAGTCTGGTCCTCTGGACATTAAAAAAAAAAAAGCAAAAAAATTTGTAGAAACGTTTCGTCTTTCGTCCGAAAGACTTCCTCAGTCTGAGGTGCTGGGTTCAGCTCAGTCTTATAAATAGCACCCTCTCACAGTGTTACACAACCAGTTGGCTGATGACAGCCGAAACCAGCTGCTCACATGATCAAGGAGGACCATCAGCCTAACGATGGATCGTTAGCACCCTGATGGTTGTTTGCTATTCACAGAGGGCTGAGTGATACCAGCAATCACAGCATTGTAGGAGGGGGACAGTTGAACCCGGAGGCCTCCACCCCTGTTTAATGATGGGCGGTTTCTTTTCACAAAGATGGCCTCCTTTACTCCTCTCTCAAACCATCGTTCCTCTCTATCAAGGATGTGAACATCTTCATCCCTGAAAGAGTGACCGCTGGCCTGGAGATGAGTGTAGACTGCAGAGTCCTGACCTGATGATGTTGATCTTCTGTGCTGGGCCATCCTTTTGGCCAGTGGCTGTTTAGTTTCCCCGATATAAGACTGATCACAGCCCTCCTGACACTGAACAGCATACACAATATTACTCTGTTTGTGCCGGGGGACTGGATCTTTGGGATGAACCAGTCTTTGCCGTAATGTATTTTGGGGTTTAAAAGCCACTGGGACGTTGTGTTTAGAAAATAAACGTCTCAATGTCTCTGAAACTCCTGCAACATATGGAATGACCACTGGTCTGGGTCTGGGTTCCTTCTTTTCACCTGATGGCTGGCTGGAGTCCTGTTTGGGTTTCTTCTCTGCTTTCAGGAAGGCCCAGTTAGGATATCCACATTTCTCTAGAGCCTGTTTTGTAATAATAATAATAATAATAATGAATTCCATTTATAATGCACTTTTCATTAATAAAAATCTCAAAGTGCTACAAAGTGTAATAAAGCAAAGATCAAAATAAAACAAGTGATAAAATCAAATAAAATCAATAATAATATCGACTAAGATCAAAGATAAAATCATGTGGAGGCAGAATAGGCTTGCTTAAAAAGAAAGGTCTTTATGCTGCTTTTAAAGTCAACCAGTGACTGTGGAGCTCTCAGGTCATCAGGGAGGGAGTTCCACAGGCGGGGGGCAGCCACACAGAATGCTCGGTCTCCCATGGTCCTCAATTTGGTCCGAGGAATATGAAGGTGTGTGATTTCTCCTTCTGTCTGGCTCCTAAGTTAGTGGGGACGCTGTCTGCTCTGTGATACAGAGTCCTGATGACTCCTAACTTGTGTCCAGAGGGTGATGGGAGTCAAACTGTAAATACTGGTCTGTGTGGGTGGGTTTGCGGTACACCTCAGTTTGCAAATTTCCTCTATCAGAAACTGAGACCTCACAGTCCAAGAAAGCCAACCTGCCATTTCTTACATCTTCTCGTGTGAACTTGATACTTGAAAGGGGCCAAGATGGTGTAGAGGCTAGGGAATCGGACTTGGGATCCGAAGGACCCAGGTTCAAACCCCGGCCATGGCACACCTTGGGGTGTCTATGAGTGCACATCTATTTTCCCCAGCTCCCCGGGCGCTGACTACGGCTGCTCACTGCACCACCTGGTGGTGGTTGGGTTAAATGCAGAGACCAATTTCGTCTGTCAAGTATGGGAAACATACACAGATGACAAAAATGTGACATTTACATTTTTTTATATATATTTATCCACAGAGTTGATGTGATCAGTGAAATGTTGGACTTCCTGAGATTTAATTTTAACCCAGGTGTCGTCAACATACCTGAACCAATGACTTGGTGGTCTCCCTGAAAAGGACGTCAAGGCTCTCTTTTCTACCTCCTCCATGTACAGGTTGGCAACAATAGGAGAAACTGGAGACCCCATAGCACATCCATGTTTCTGCCTATAATATTGCTCCCCATATGTGAAGTAGGTTGACTGCAGGCACAGTTTCAAGAGTTGACACAGTTGCTCTGTGGAAAGCGTGGTCCTGCTGTTCAGAGTGATGTCTGATTTTAACCTTAAACAGACCACCTCTACTGCCTCATCAACAGGAATGCACGTAAAGAGTGATGTGACATCAAAAGAGACCATTGTCAGAGGACCAGTCCAGAGGACCAGACTTAGCTTTTTTAGATTTTTCTACCTGGATTATTGAGCATGCATCAGGGTAAGTTCTTAGCTTCTTTTTGCAGAGAAAAAAAACTTTTTGGATGAAGGCACGGGTTTCAACCATGAAATTTGGAGCTTTGACAAGATGGAGATTTTTTCCCCTGAGGTCGCCCTATTAGCTTAGCTCATAACTTAGCTTCTTAGCTTAGCCCGCTTTTAACCCTCCAAAAATGTGATTTGGGAGGGTTAAAACAGATTTTAAAGAAAAGAGAAAAAAGAGAAATGGAAAGGTGAGTGAAGAGCACCAGAGTTGAGACTTTTGTCATCCAGTGTCTTCAGTAGAAAGAGAGACACAAAGAAACAATAAAGCCACACCCACACCTGCCAGCACCATCATATGCCCCACTCTGGACCCTTGAGCAAGGCTCTTAATCCCCACCATCTGCTCCCCTGGGCGCCCTAGATGGCAGCTCTCTGCTCCACACAGGGCTGTGGTAGCTCGGTGGTCTGTGGATGTGTCAGGAAGGACATCCGGCGTAAAAATAATTGCCAAGTCTTTATGCAACTTACTTCGATGTGGTAACCCCTGAAAAAGGGAACAGACAAAAAAAAATGAAGGATGAAAAATGTAAAGCTAACTGGTCCTTCAATTTTGATTCTTAGCAGCACAAAGAATAAATAATAGTCTGTTTGCAAATACGCTCATACATGTTATTTTCTGGTTTTGTTGTTATTAGAAATACGTCTTCTGCATTATAAAAATGTTGTCATGGCTATTATGATTCATGTTTAGTACTATTGTTGACTAAAGTGTCCTTATTAATGTAAAATACTGTACTTCCAAAGAAGTGTCAAAATTTAATAAAGATATTTTCTCTTACAACAACCACTCTAACATCTAGTTTGATGAATTCAGTTTGATATAATCATTATCAAGGGCAAAAGTATAATTTTATTTATCTACTGAATATTTGAAGTTTGGTTTGATGTCTTTTGATCTGTTATATTTGATGCCATTTTTATTCTTTCATAAACATGTATATGGTATTACACACTTGGTAACTACCTTTACGTCACACATGAGGATAAAGAGTTTTCATTTGTCTTCCATTTTGCAGGGATATGCCTGAATATACATAAACCACTTCTCATTGCAGCTTTGAGTCAGTGTTGGTGAAGGGGTAAAAGGAATACCGATTTCCTTTTTTCTTTCTGAGTTAATTTTGTATCACAAAACATCCTAACAAAACAGCAACAATTATAATAAAATTGCTGGGCTTATTTAAATTTTATTAACAAAATAATAGAAATGTTAATGCAAATCAATAATATTTTGGTTCAACGATGCATCAGCAGCAGTTGCTTCATGACTGAGCTGCAAAGACTGCTACAACGTAAATTAAAAATTATTTTAACACAATCCCACCAAACACAAAGACACATCAACACTGGATGACACATTCCGCCTGCACTCTTGTTTTCTATTGTATGTTCATTGTCAGTGGATGCCCAATACTCAAAAAAAAAAAAAAAAAATTTAATTTCTACCAATTGACTAAAGCACTGTTTTGTATCTAAAGTCTTTGTAAAAATAGAAAAGGCAATTGGGTTGAGTGTTTGAATAAATCACACTTTATTGTCAAAAAATAATGCAGGGAAGCTATTGTTTGTTGTTGAATTGCTTTGGAAATTGGCTCCTCAGCAGAAAGATTAAGTTAAACTTGTTGGCCCCAACAAATAATTTTAAAAAAATGTTTAAACGCAGTCAAATAATTTCTCTGTTGCACTTTATTTTATAAAATTGACACACACCATACCTGAAATGCTTGTATTTGGTAGAACCAGCGCAGTTATTTTTGCACACTGCCATGAAAGATGGATGATAATGTATGAAATTAAATTAAAATCTCAGAAAATAATGGATGCAAATCTACAACTTATTATTTTTGGAGCCAATCCAATTTAAGATGGCTGCCACAGCTAATCAGCCTTAGCTTCTACAAGTATGGCTGTAGATCAGTAAAATAACTGATATTGAGCTCAAATTTAATGTGGCAGTAGCTGGAAATCCTCCCAATCACTTACACTGAGCGCTTACAGATTGTGATATTGTGTGCAATAACGTTTTCCAGCATCAAACCAAAATGCCTGAGATCTTGTTACTTGTTTTAGTTTGAAACTATGAGTTGAAAGGTAGCATCAACGTGTGGCATGGAGGCCGCACAGCTGCAGAAAGAAAAGCTCTGCAGAGAGTGGTGAAGGCTGCACAGAAGATGTTGGAGTCAGTCTCTCCACCATCACAGACATTTACACCTCCAAATGCAGGAAGAGGTCCACATACATCATGAAGGACCTCACTCACCCAGCACACACACTTTTTGCCCTGCTCCCCTCAGGAAAGAGGTTGAGGAGCATCAAGTGTAGAACCACTAGACTGAGGAACAGCTTCTACCCTGAAGCTGTTAGACTCATAAATCCCTAATCAGGATGGGTCAATAAGAATCTTGACAACACCTGGGGCTAAATGGGAACCAGTAAAGCTTGGTTCATACTTCCACAAGATGTTAAGCGAGTGGATCTGTATGGAAAGCCATCAGGGCTGAATACGAGTGAAAATTTCATGTGACCTCATAAACAAGGTCAACCGCGGAAACAACGCCTAAACAGCGCGTACAGTACGTAATTTTCACACATCAGACACAAAGTTTACACATAATTATCATAAAAACCATGTTAACCACAGTATTTTCTGGTGTATAGGTCGCACCTGTGTATAGGTCGCATTGTCCAATTATCACCAATAGATTGGAAAAATCCCTAGATAGGTCGCACCTACGTTTAGCTCTGCTGCAAATGTCTGCCACAGGAGCGCACAGCAAGGCTTTTAAGAAGATTAACACTTAAAAACAATTATTTGTTTGATAAAAATTATAGCAAATATATGTCTGAGCTGAACTTTTCCTTAATAAATGAACGTAATTGTGAAATGAGCTGGATTTAAAAATTTGTTTCACCGAAAGTGATAACAAGCCATATATAGGTCGCACCTGAGTATAGGTCGCAGGCCTTGAAAAAACCATAAAAAGGTGCGACCTATACACCGGAAAATACGGTACATGTAAACAGCATGTCCTTTACGTGTTAAAAGTTCAAATTTGCCTGTTTATGTCGCTTTTGAGCAACTTCACTTCCTATTCTCAGCCATTGGAAGACAACCAGCATGCATGCGCTGTTCCACTTAAATAAACATTCCCACAAAGTTCTGACCAATCACACAGCAAGACACGGTTCTGACCGGGGGGGCAATGCACAGCAGGGTGTCTGTGGGTGGTAAAAGCTTTTGTCACACACCTGCGTAGATGGAAGACTAGAGGTAAAAGCCAGCCTTAACAGGGGAGAGGTGCGCTGCAAACTGGAGGAGTGGAAATGACTGAGGAGCAGGGAGTTACAGGTGGCACCAAAGAACACAGGGAAACTGCTAAGATGGAGGGAAAATAAACACAAGAAATACAAACAATTTTGAAAAAAGAAAGAAAAAAGCAGACTGACCTGAAGTTCTCAAGAATTAAAAGGTCTATTATTTAAAAATAAGTTTTAAATTATTAGAATATAAAGCATTGATGTGGCAGCCAGGAACTCAAAAAGCTCAGAAAGAAACATGCTACTTTAGGAGGATCGAGATGACATCCCATAGATTCAATACAAGACTGAAGAACAAACAGCAAAACACAGAATATTAAGTAACATGAAGGAAGGAGAATGACAAACACCTGGGGAGAGACAGCACGGATCAGGTGAGAGTGGGCGGGGCAACCAGGGGGAAAACTGCACTGATGACAGGTAAAACACAACTGAATTCAAACACAAAGATCCCAAAACACAGAGAAAACAAAACACAAATGCTGTCATTATAATAAGTCCAAAACCAATAAATGATAACTAAAATATATTCAGATCCTGACACTCAGAGCTGCATTCAACACCCCATTCTGCTGTGCTGGCAGTAAAGTCTCAACTTATCATCATTCTTCCTTTTTTTTTTAAATATCCTTATCCACTCCCTGCCCATCTTTTTTTTTTCCACATACTGTACTAGTCTGCTTCTTATTCCATTCCTGTCGTTCCATCTTCATCCACTCTTCTAAATTAATCCTCTTAATGGATTCGGCCCTCCTGCAGCTGAGCGGAACGAGGCTCGGAAAGAGACCTGAGGAGTGCACCAATGAAGAAAGGCACACCGTGAAGCGCAATACTTCAGGTTCATGCACGTGCACGCCCACCCATGAGGCACTTCAATAGAGAACAACGTAAAAGCACACGATGGACACTTAGGTTGCATGCAAAAATAATCCTTTCCACACACAAACACACACTCCCCACACACATGCACTCATAAAAAAACTTGTATGTGTCCTTTGGGTGAACTGTAACCTTGTCATAGCATTTCCTTAATTAGGAAGTAGATCTGAGTGGCAGGGTGGGGTGTTATGGGGTTGACTAGTCAGGGGGAATGTGGCTTTCCTGTCTATTCATCTGCTCATGCTTGCATCAGGAGACGATGCAAAAAAGAACCAAATTTCGCTTGAATTTACAAAAATTCCTCCCAGAATACTTCCCTGTGGGTTTGTTGTTGCACAGATTTTCAGATAAACTCAACATGCTATAATTGTCATATTTCCGACATGTCTATAAAAAGGAAGGAGCGCCAGATAATTTTATTTACATAAAACATTCCTGGCGGTGCACATCGCCATCCGAAATCAATAAAACTCCATCTTCATTGTATTCCGTCAAACTACCTTGATCTTGACAGGAGGATGTAAGGGTTAAATCACATCAGTCATTGTATCATCAATCTGCCCACGATCTTGGTCTAATGAGACTGGAAACAGCTGCTCACAAGGGCTTTCCTGAATAATACATGTGAGGGCTTGGTGCATCCTCCTCTCATCATCTTGTAGGTTTCTTCAGCACCCAGGCTGAACTTTTTGGGGAGAAGAAAGATAAAAAACAAGACCTAATTCAGAATCTTTGTTGTGGGTCCATGGGGTTATTCCATAGTCTTTGTTTTTCCTGGCAAGATACTGGAAGTTTATATGGGCATTCCATCAGGAACTGGAGTTAAAGCTGCTATATGTAACTTTTCTAACAATATATTTTAACACATTTCTTCACTCTGTCACTAGACTGATGTTAGAGAGGTAATCTCTGAAAAAAACTAAAAAAAAATATTGTCCCCTTGCTTCTCCAGGTGGTAAATAGGCATTTCTAAAAAGAAAAAGTGACCCGCCGTTAACCAGCCAATAAAAACAGAGTTTGTAACCAGCCAATAAAAACAGAGCTTGAATTTGAATCAGCCAATAAAAACAGAGCTTGAATTTGAATCAGCCAATAAAAACAGAGCTTGAATTTGAATTTCAGCAGACCATGGGAGAGCAGAGCCATATATGGCTCTGAGGGGGAGGGATCAGAATGCTTTGCCTGTTGAAATTTTTTCCAAGTGCTGCAGTTCTACAGAAACTGCAGACTGAACCTTTAATGTATTGAAACGAAAGTATATAATCAGTTCAATGTGAAGCAAACTCTAAAATATGACTTCCAAATTAGAAAACGTTTTGGTCTTTTGGTTCATATTGCAGTCCGAAAATAATTATACTAAAGTTCATGCTCAATAATCCAGGTAAAAATTCAACAATGTTCAGTCAGGTCATCTGGACGGTTTATTTTTTGCTGAGACATTTTGTCCTTCACCCGAAGGACTTCTCCAATTAGGAGCCACTAACAAACTGAGTCTCACAAGCAGCACACTCCTATAGTGGGAAAAAAAAAACACAGTTTGCTGGTGATAAGATGACCTCCTAGGCCATGAACTTTGGTGTTTTGGACCACTTTGGCATGGCTGCCTCAGAGGAATTAACGGGGGAGAGAACAGGACCCGGAGGTCATCTTATCACCAGCAAACATCTTTCAACTATGGGAGTGTGCTGCTTGTGGGACTCAGTTTGGTTTGGTGGCTCCTCGGGTTGAAGAAGTCCTTTGGATGAAGGGCAAAACATCTCAGCAATAAAATAAATCGTCCAGATGACCTGACTGAACATTGCCGGGTCAAATAATTATGTTTTTATTAACTACTTTAAGATTTTGGAAAATTTTAAAACAATTTTAAGATTTTGGAAACTTTTTTGTTGTTGTTGTTTGTTTGTTTCTCTTTCAGCTCCATCTGTGCAGCAAAACCCATGACTTGTTGTTTTCCTCAATTGTTGATCAGTCCTGGACTTTAGCTCCGAGAAGATTCTGTCCATACACACAATCAACAGAAATCCCAAACCAGTCTGACACACTGACACTACAAGCCCTTCAAATGGTTCTCGTTGCCCAGGGTACCCAACAATCAATGCTTAATTTGAGCCGGATCTTTCCGGAGCAAGATCCGGGAACTCTCTCATTTAAACCCTGCATGCTCCGGCAAATGTTTGCTCAGATCCGGCAACTCAAATCTCTGATCCAAAAAGTCCAAAGTCATTATGCAATTTTTATTTTGATTATTTATTAAAAATACAACGAGATGAGATGTTGTCCAGTCTGTGGAGTGGATATTGCTGCTGCAGCAGGTGCACCAGCTCGTGCACACACTTCTGCCCAGCAGAGATGCTGACCGCGTGTCCCGCGGGGATGAGCATCTTCATCCACCTTCAACGGTGCATCCTGCAGACATTGCATGTTTTACGCACAGGAGCATCTCTAGACAGTTCTACAGACTGTGCACACAGCTGCTGATATGTCAGAGCTCCTGCATTTCAGACATAAATAAAAATGCAAGAGAAATGTTTGCTGTGTATTATTCACATAACATTACATTTCAAATGAACGGCACTAATTGGTCAAAATAATAGTAATCAAAATGTCAAAAAGACTATTTACTTTCATAAAATAAATGGATGGATGGACTGTCTTTAGAAACTGAGAATTGAAGCACCCGAAGGCAGTGGTAATCGAGATAGGAGCAGGAGGAGCAATAATGCGCAGGCAGCTGGCGTAGGACTGAGTTCAGCTGGGAAGAGTTCAGGGGTAGGATGCATGACAGAATCTGAGCTGCTCTAGTCACACACAGGCTTTGTGTTGCTGCTCTCTGAAATAGTAATTTTAATTCAACCTTTATTTCTACAGGTTGTTAGTCTCATTGAGCCTCGAGGACTCATTTACAAGAGAGACCTGTTTTTAATCAATTTAATCAAATGTTTACACATGTTTCACAACCTGTTAAAGTACACCAAAATTCAGGAAATGGCATCTCTTTTATTCCAAATTTTCGGGGGGAAGACCCACAGACCCACCCACCATATATATATAT
>JBBPBX010005125.1:11558-27763 GCA_038048925.1 Garcialebias charrua | reverse complement strand
TAGTGATACATTATCCGATCTGCACGAGATTTATTGTGATTCATCAGTGAACACTTCTATACACATTGATAATGGTATGTAAATTTTTACTCCATAGCGCCCCCTATATTATTACTACAGTTATATCTCAGTGATACATTATCCAATCTGCACGAGATTTATTGTGCTTTATCAGTGAACACTTCGACACACATTGATAATGGTATGTAAATTTTTACTCCATAGCGCCCCCTATATTATTACTACAGTTATATCTTAGTGATACATTATCCGATCTGCACGAGATTTATTGTGCTTTATCAGTGAACACTTCGACACACATTGATAATGGTATGTAAATTTTTACTCCATAGCGCCCCCTATATTATTACTACAGTTATATCTTAGTGATACATTATCCGATCTGCACGAGATTTATTGTGATTCATCAGTGAACACTTCTATACACATTGATAATGGTATGTAAATTTTTACTCCATAGCGCCCCCTATATTATTACTACAGTTATATCTCAGTGATACATTATCCAATCTGCACGAGATTTATTGTGCTTTATCAGTGAACACTTCGACACACATTGATAATGGTATGTAAATTTTTACTCCATAGCGCCCCCTATATTATTACTACAGTTATATCTTAGTGATACATTATCCGATCTGCACGAGATTTATTATGATTCATCAGTGAACACTTCTACACACATTGATAATGGTATGTAAATTTTTACTCCATAGCGCCCCCTGTATTATTACTACAGTTATATCTTAGTGATACATTATCCGATCTGCACGAGATTTATTGTGCTTTATCAGTGAACACTTCGACACACATTGATAATGGTATGTAAATTTTTACTCCATAGCGCCCCCTATATTATTACTACAGTTATATCTTAGTGATACATTATCCGATCTGCACGAGATTTATTGTGATTCATCAGTGAACACTTCTATACACATTGATAATGGTATGTAAATTTTTACTCCATAGCGCCCCCTATATTATTACTACAGTTATATCTCAGTGATACATTATCCAATCTGCACGAGATTTATTGTGCTTTATCAGTGAACACTTCGACACACATTGATAATGGTATGTAAATTTTTACTCCATAGCGCCCCCTATATTATTACTACAGTTATATCTTAGTGATACATTATCCGATCTGCACGAGATTTATTGTGCTTTATCAGTGAACACTTCGACACACATTGATAATGGTATGTAAATTTTTACTCCATAGCGCCCCCTATATTATTACTACAGTTATATCTTAGTGATACATTATCCGATCTGCACGAGATTTATTGTGATTCATCAGTGAACACTTCTATACACATTGATAATGGTATGTAAATTTTTACTCCATAGCGCCCCCTATATTATTACTACAGTTATATCTCAGTGATACATTATCCGATCTGCACGAGATTTATTGTGATTCATCAGTGAACACTTCTACACACATTGATAATGTATGTAAATTTATACTCCATAGCGCCCCCTATATTATTACTACAGTTATATCTCAGTGATACATTATCCGATCTGCACGATATTTACTATGTTTCATCAGTGAGACCTTGTGGACACATTGATATTGTGGTTTAACATATGACTCAAGAGCGCCCCCTAGATTATTCAAATTGTTATATCTCAGTGAGACATCATCCGATCTGAACCAGATTTATTGTGCATCATCAGTGAGTCCTTGTGGACACATTGATAAGGTGGGTTAACATTTGACTCAAGTGCGCCCCCTACATTATTTCTATAGTTATATCTCAGTGATACATCATCCGATCTGAACCAGATTTATTGTGTATCATCAGTGAGACATTGTGGACACATTGATATTGTGGTTTAACATATGACTCCAGAGCGCCCCCTAGATTACTCAAACTGTTATATCTCAGTGAGACATCATCTGATCTGAACCAGATTTATTGTGTATCATCAATGAGCCCTTGTGGACACATTGATATGGTGGGCTAACATTTAACTCAAGTGCGCCCCCTACATTATTTCTATAGTTATATCTCAGTGATACATCATCCGATCTGAACCAGATTTATTGTGCATCATCAGTGAGCCCTTGTGGACACATTGATTTTGTGGTTTAACATATAACTCCATAGCGCCCCCTAGATTATTCAAACTGTTATATCTCAGTGAGACATCATCCGATCTGAACCAGATTTATTGTGCGTGTGCACCCCTGGTGCGGAGTAGACACGAGAGACTTTGAAATGGCGACCGAGCGGACGAGCTGGAGCTCGCGCGGTCGCCTCAATAAGGTCGGAGCGGCGCTAAGCTGCGAGGGCCTCAACGCCGCTTGCGGCTTTAATTATTATTATTATTTCTCTAGAGCCTGTCTTGTGTGGGGTTTCTCCTTCTGTCTGGCTCCTGAGTTAGTGGGGACGCTGTCTGCTCTGTAGTACAGAGTCCTGATGACTCCTTTTTGTTATGTCTACTTTCACAGACAAAACAGAGAAGGAAGCTGAACAGCTAACAGTTTACCCTGAACTGTGTCTTAGCGACAGAGTCTTGCTTGCTTTTGCAGAAATAAAACCAGCAGAAGGTCAAAGCTCATGAAAGTAACAGATCATCATTAAAAATGACAAAAATATACTGTAGATCAATTCTGAATTAACACACATTAAAGAGAAAGTTCAATCTGATTAATTAGTGTCCATTAATTCATAATAATTGTTAAAATATATAAGTGTCCATGAAGGTGTAACACTTAGAGTTTCAGAGAGATGTGGAGAGGTGTACTTGAAGGTCAAGACAGAGGCCTATATCACTACACATGCAAGCACATCAGACCCTCAAAAAATTTCAAATGACACCAGAAAAAGGTGTTATGGTTGAAAAGAGTAGCTAGAGTACTCGGTAAATATAGGTACAACATTGCCAAATTGGAAACACTGAATCTTACCTGGGGTAGATGACTCTTTGAAAACCTCAGATTTAAATTTATAATTCTGCCTGGATTGACAATGTAACAACTAGTTGTGCAGAGCCAAGACCAAAGTGGATAGCAGCCACCTTAAGACAACTTCTATCTCGTATAGCAGTTCATGTCACTTTCATTTAATAACATTTTTGTAGTGTTCAAAGTCAAATAATCCTAAATGTGACAAAGTTACATCTGCTCTGAAGTTAAAATACTTTTTTCAGTTTATCGCATGCATGTTTGATGCTGCTGTTATGCGGTTCATTATTATTCACATACAAATAATTTACAGCAGAAAATAGCTAGAAGTTCCTATTTATCACAAAGTAGATGTCTTTATCTCCCAGGAAACAGATGTAGATTTAGATGTTTTTCACATGTTATAATGAACATGGCAAAAACACAAGTGAGACTTTTGGTATTGTTCCAAAAGAACACGGGGAGTTTGTACAAAATGTGTTTCACATATTTTACGGGTGAAAACTGGCAATTTTCACATATGAAGTTCATGTGTTTTTTTGTGTTTTTTTGAGTGTATTGGATGATCTTAAACAAATTTATTTTAAAAGACGCTGGGATTTACAATATATCGAAACAAGGTTTTCTGTAAGAAAGTCTTTTGTCATCCTTCTTCAATCAGGAAAATATCTCCAATCACAGTTTTGGTCGCAGCGCTAGTTGTGTGTGTCAGTTTGTGTTGTGTGTGTGTGTGTTTACCTGGACGACTCCTGCCACACTGACCGACAAACAGATGCAAATTAAAAAAGGCTTTTAGTGGAGGGTCATGTAGTCAGGGGTCTGTGGTGTTGAGAACTCAGAGTACAGAGAAGAAGAGTGAGGTTAGTGAACATCCATCCATCCATCCATCCATCCATCAATTATCTTTACCCGCTTCTTCCTTTTCGAGTCATGGGGTCACTGATGCCTATATCCAGCAGACACTGTGCGAGAGGCGGGAGACACCCTGGACAGGTCTCCAGTCCATCACAGGGACACATAAAAACAAACAGTCACTCTCTCACTCACAACCAGGGACAATTTAGAGTTACCAATCAGTCTAACATGCATGTTTTTGGTCTGTGGGAGGATACCCATGCATGCACGGAGAACGTGCAAACTCCACCCAGAAAGGTCCCGGGTCAGGATTTGAACCGGTGACCTTCTCCCTGAGAGCTTACAGCACTAGTAGCAACTGACTCCCCATGCTGCAGAGGTTAGTGATGTCCTGATTAAATATTGACTTCTCAGAGTCTGAGCTTACAGCTTACAGCTTACATCTTTGTTTCCAGGTTTAAAAGGGAAGGTGGAGGTCAACAGTTCAAGGGAGGGAAGGAACGAGGAGGAAAGCGGACAGGCAGGTAAGTTTCCAGACAAATCAAGGATTGAACTGAGCAACGTGCAAACCCCCCCAAAAAAACATGTGTTCAGTCCAGAGGAGTTCCAGTCACAGAGTAACACGTATTTCACAGATATTAGACTCAACAGCCATACTGGAAAACATCCGATCAATATATCCAGCATTTACTTTAACAACTGTAATAATCTGGTTTTAATGAATGTTATTTTTACCTCGGCTTAAGTACATAGTAGTAAATGAGGGTAATAAATAGCAGGGGTAAAGCCTGTGACAACCAGAGGTGGCAGGAACCACCAGCTGG
This sequence comes from Garcialebias charrua, assembly GCA_038048925.1. Classification (NCBI taxonomy): domain Eukaryota; kingdom Metazoa; phylum Chordata; class Actinopteri; order Cyprinodontiformes; family Rivulidae; genus Garcialebias; species Garcialebias charrua. The sequence goes on along the minus strand of JBBPBX010005125.1, from coordinate 23,140 downwards.
CAGCTGCATGCACTGCACTACCTGAGCAAAGAGAAGATACCATACCATTTTAGTTATAGATCACTTAAAACAGCGACAAGGCCAACCAAAGTGATGTACAAACAAACAAACAACAGGCAACACAGACAATGAAGTACAAAAAATAGACATAAAAACATTGCAGATAATAAATATAACGACCAAACACAGATCAGCTGGTGTTGAAAGCAACAGAATAGTAATGGGTATTTAAACGGGATTTGAAAATCGAGAGGGAGGGGACCTGAAGATGGGGAGGAAGGAGAGAAAAGGAGGGCAGATGAAATTTATGCACAATGTAATTTACTGGGAAAATCAATTAAAAAAACTTTTGATTTGATGATGAATTTGTTCCCAAAAAACAAAACAAAACTGTAAACATGTTTTCGATTTCCAGTTATTTCACATTGAAGGTTTCCCGTGTGTCATTAATTAGAAACAGTATGCTGGGAAGGATGAATCCAGAGTGTGACAAACATCATCTCAACTGTCCTGTTTCAGACCTTCTGTCAAACCAGTTGTGCCAAACTGGAACAATAAACCCTCCTCTGTTTGGTCAACAGCCCTGCTTGATGAAAACGTGGAGTCATAAACCCTGAGATCATTCAGCTGGTTCTAAATTCAGTGGCTGCTCAGATGGAGGAAAACTAAATATAACTAAGGGAAAACTTTTTATTCACTTGTTGAAAAAAGCAATTTTTTTTATTAATTACATTTCTTTAAATGGTAAATGGTAAATGGAGCTTATTTATATAGCGCTTTCTAGCCCCCTGTGAGGAGCCCCAAGGCGCTTTACAATACCAGCCATCCACCCATTCATTCAGACATTCATACACCGGTAGTGGTAGCCTGCCTTGCAAGGCGCCATCCAGACCTATCAGGAGCAACTCGGGGTTAAGTGTCTTGCCCAGGGACACAACGACACATGGTGGGCAGACGCGGGATTCGAACCTCCAACCTTCCAATCAGGGGTCGACTGCCATTACCACTACACCACGGCCGCCCAGTTTCTACAGTTTGTAATACAAAGTAGATACCATACCATACCATTTTATTTATAGCACTTAAAACAGCAACAAGGGCAACCAAAGTGCTGTACAAACATAAAAACAACAGGCAACACATAGGTAACATACAAAATGAAGTTAAACAAATTGAAGTTAAATCAGAATACTGTGTAGGGATATTGCAGCGGTCAGTTTTGCTGACTGTACAATATTCCAGATGAAAGATTTGAGTAGATTTTATCTGACACAAATTTATCATCAATATTCACGAGTTCTCTCTTTTTCAGCTTAATACAAATAATTCTATACCTTGACCAGATGTAATTCATAGGAAACGTTAAACTTATGTTGGTACAGCAGGACTGCACCATTTATTTAACATAATTATAAATTACATCACATATTTACATGATCGAGTGATCAGGTTTCCTATAATTAACTTCAGCACAGATGAAATACGCGTCCGTAATTTCATAGGAACAACAGAATAAAGTTATGGGTTTTAATAACTTATATCTCTGCTGGCACAATAACTTAAAGTTTAGTTACTTAAAGTAAGAAAGTTTCAGTGAAGAGAAAAATGGAGGAGGAAGAAAATGGAGGATGAGGAAAGGCATTATCTTGATGTGTTTTAACCAGAAACATGGCAGCTCTCCGGCCGATCTCGGCTACACGTTGGTACCCTTGGTAAAGCATATGACGACTTTGTTACCTCGTGAAGACGGTCAGTCCCCAGTTGGTCCAACTGGCCAGTTCGTTTACCATTCTCAGCATCTCCAGACGTCTGCCTTGACTCGAACCGAAAGTAACGTCAGTTCCTGGTTTGGCTTTTCAAGATAAGAGCTTCCTTTGAAGGAATCTCACTAAAAGAGAGCTTTTTCAGCTGTTGAAGATGACTTATAACTTGGCATGTTATAAGTCTTTAACTCAATGCCGTGGTCGTTAGCGTGTTGACCAGACAATCATCAGTTCTTTGGAGAAGACCATGGTTTGAGGCTTACTCCAGCAGACTCTGCCAGTTCCAGCAACCGCTTAGAACTTTTAGGAAGGATCTGATCAGTGACTTGTTGTTTCCCCATTGGTCCAAACGAACCAGGGGATGAAGGTCACTCGGATATCAGTTTTTTAGAACAGAGAAGAAGTTGTTAAGAATGAAGAGAGAGAAACAGATTGACTGGAGCCAGCTTCATAAAACAACTGATTAAAACTGTGTTCTAAGCTGGTGTAGATTCTCAAAAAAGGCATTCAATACAGAACAACTGGACTTTATTTGTAACAAACAAGACGTTTCGCTCATCATCCGATAAGCTTTCTCAATTGAGAAGCTTTCTCAACTGTGTTCTAACTTCTAACAAAACTGAGGAGTTCAGTCTGACATATTAATTCACTTTCACCATTTGATTCATCACATGAAGAAGTGACCATCATTTTGAAATAACATTGGATTTCCAACTTGAATTAAACAGTTTGAATTATCAAACATTGAATTCAATAATGCTTACTTAACACAAGGTTATTCATTAACACAAAAAAGAGGAATAAGAGAGTCTCTTATGACTTATTGTGTTTTGATTCAAAATAATGTAATAAAATAGTGTCCACTTGTCTCCTTGAGAGCCTCAGGAGCCGTGTACCATTCAAAATTTCAGAGAGATGTGAAAAGGTGTAAACCCAGGTCAGAGATGAGGGGTCTATCTCACTACAACTGTATAGACATAAAAATGTCACAGATAATAAATATAATGACTAACCTGTATGAAGCAAACAAGTTCAAACACAGATCATCAGGTGTTGAAAGCTATGTAATAGTAGTGGGTTTTTAAACGAGATTTGAAAACAGAGAGGGAGGGGGCCTGTCTGACAAGCAAAGGTAACTCGTTCCAAAGTCTTGGGCCTGCTACAGAGAAGGCCCTGTCACCTCTACGTTTAAGATGAGTTCCTGGAACTGTGAGGAGCAACTGGTCCGCTGACCTCAGAGCACGTGGTGGGACATATGGGTGTATCAAATCAGAGAGATTGTGGGGCAAGACTGTTCAGCGATTTGTAGACATACAGGAGAATTTTGAACTGGATTCGAAAGTGAACCAGTAGCCAGTGCAGGGAGGCCAAAACTGGCAAAATGTGCTCTATTTTACCTGTACTGCATTCTGGACCAGTTGTAATCGTGCAATGGTGGTCTGACTGATACCAAACAGGAGTGAATTGCAGTAATCAAGCTTAGATGTAATGAATGTGTGTATTTCTGTCTCTAGGTTATGTTTGGACAATATGGACTTCACCTTAGACAGTCGCCTCAGCTGGAAAAAACAGGATTTAACAATCATGTTTACATGACTGTTGAGTTTCATGGAAGGGTCCATTATCCATTATTGTGACACTTTGTTTTTCTGACAGGGCTAGAGCAGAAAGGTCAATGCAGTGGTTCGTGAGCATGTCGTTGAGAGGTAACAACATGGCTTCAGACTTCTTTGCATTTAAACTTAAGAAATTTAAAGCCATCCAGTCCCTGATGTTGTAGGGTTTCTGGGTCTGGTCCTGCATGTTGCGATTTTCCTCAGGTTTACCAGCCCCTCCTCCTCCTGTGATCCAGCACTGTCACACCTGTGTCTAATCTTAATCACTGCAGGTGTCTGTCATTTCACCTTGTCTGTGTGAGGATTGTGCCTTCCTTGTTTGTTTTCCTGCCTGTCTCTTGTCAATCATCCCCAGTCTGTCTCACAGGTGTTTGTAATTTGTCTCGTCCTGTCTGTGTGTATATAAGCCCTGTTATGTGTCTCAGTCAGTGTCGGTGCATAGTTGGGTCTTCCCTGTGTCTCTCCAGTCCTCACTCATGTAAGTGTTTTGCTGCATCGTCAGCTGTTCATTTATATCATTAAATATTATGTTTTATACTACTCCTTGGCCTCCTCGAGCTTCTGTCTGCACCCCTGGGTTTAATCTTGCTCCCTGAGCTAAATCCTGACATTATGCACCGACCATTAAAAAAGCCCAGCAGACAGAAGGTTGTTCCTACCTGTCCTCTTGAGTCCACACAGATGGAGGAGACCGTGTTCCGCTGTGGCGGGTTCCAGGTCCAACCCGTGTCAACACATGATCTCTGCCAGGACGTGGAGATTTTATCTTCTCCTCTCTTGGTCCTCGAGGAACGAAGGACCCAGCTCCGGGTGGACAGCGTGTCCCATGAATCCAGTCCTCTCTCCTCCTCGGCTCAGTTCAGCTACTCTGGGTGGACATCGGGAGAGGACGCGGAACCGGAGGACGAGCTCTGCTCCATGCCTGTCCCTCAGCCCAATCGTCGCCACCGGAGCGGCCGAAAACGAACCCGGAAGCGGTCCAATGCGCTGGTCCCGGCGCCTTCGGCGGTTCCGGCTCGGTTCGGCGGAAGCAAACGTCCTAAGGTCAGTCCCAGCGCTTCCTCGGGGGAGGGTCCTGTCGCCTCACCTTCCAGGGTTCCGGTGAGGGCAGGGTCCAGTACGTCACTGTCACTCCGGGCTGTTCCTGTTCAGTTCAGCGAGACTGACTTTTCCGAACCAGGTTATGATGTTTTCGTGGGGGCGGACCTTGACCTCTCACCTACACACACAGATTCATCGAGACTCAGCTCTGTCCCCTCTCACTCTTCCCCCCGTTCGTCCAGAGACAAGGTGAAGGGGGGCCAACCTGTCAATCAGCCAAAACAACAAAACTCCATCACTCCAGCAGGGGTCACCCCAGGAGTGTCTTCAGGGGTGATAGACACTGCCACAATAAATCACATAAATTACAACCTTGAAAAACTGTTTTCCTCAGCCAAAAATAATCCGGACTGTTCAAAACTAAACCTCACTTTAGCCAAAAAACTGTTATTATCAGTACATGGTCTCACATCCATCCCCTCATACCACTGTATCCTGATGGAGATTCATTCCATCTTAGAAACAGCCCCAGCTTCCTGTTCAAAATCAGTTCCGGGTTTTTCCTCTGTCTCCCCACCACTTGCAGTCCCACCTGCAGGGTCCTGTTCTAAGGGGGTCTTGGCTGATGCCCTTTCTGCGACCCGTTATGAGGGAGTTCCTGTGTCCGGGAAGGGTTTCTGTTCTGGTCCTGGACCACGTCGTCGCCGCGGCAGGGATCGGTGGCAAAGAGGACCTGCCGACTCCTCTTCTTCGGCTGCAGACGACTCCTCCTCTTCGGCTGCAGACGACTCCTCTTCGACTACAGCCTCGACGGTGGTCTCCTCGCCTGCAGACTCGACGGTGGTCTCCTCGCCTGCAGACTCGACGGTGGTCTCCTCGCCTGCAGACTCGACGGTGGTCTCCTCGCCTGCAGACTCGACGGTGGTCTCCTCGCCTGCAGACTCGACGGTGGTCTCCTCGCCTGCAGACTCGACGGTGGTCTCCTCGCCTGCAGACTCGACGGTGGTCTCCTCGCCTGCAGACTCGACGGTGGTCTCCTCGCCTGCAGACTCGACGGTGGTCTCCTCGCCGACCGTAGCAGACGTCACCACGCCGACTGCAGCAGGCTCGACGGACGACTCCTCGCCTGTACCAGACTCGACGGACAGCTCTTCGGCTCCTGGTCCTACGTTTTTGGAGGGTCCCGACGCCTCTACGTCTTTGGAGGGTCCCGACGCCTCTACGTCTTTGGAGGGTCCCGACGCCTCTACGTCTTTGGAGGGTCCCGACGCCTCTACGTCCCAGGAGGGACCCGACGCCTCTACGTCCCAGGAGGGACCCCCTCCAGTTTCCTGTGCCGAGGGGTCCCAGGAGGGACCCCCTCCAGTTTCCTGTGCCGAGAGGTCCCAGGAGGGACCCCCTCCAGTTTCCTGTGCCGAGGGGTCCCAGGAGGGACCCCCTCCAGTTTCCTGTGCCGAGGGGTCCCAGGAGGGACCCCCTCCAGTTTCCTGTGCCGAGGGGTCCCAGGAGGGACCCCCTCCAGTTTCCTGTGCCAAGGGGTCCCAGGAGGGACCCCCTCCAGTTTCCTGTGCCGAGGGGTCCCAGGAGGGACCCCTTCCAGTATCCTGTGCCGAGGGGTCCCAGGAGGGACCCCCTCCAGTTACTTGTGCCAAGGGGTCCCTGGAGGGAGCCCCTCATGTTTCCTGTCCCAGGAGGGTCCTGGAGGACTCCTCCCACGGTGTCTCGCAGCCAGAGGTCTCGCAGCCAGAGGTCTCACAGCCAGAGGTCTCGAAGCCAGAGGTCTCGCAACCAGAGGTCTCGCAGCCAGAGGTCTCGCAGCCAGAGGTCTCGACACCGATGGAGGGTCTCCATACCGCAGACGTCTGCTCACCTGATGTCTCACACGACTCGCCCAGCGCCGCCGACGCCTCTACGTCTCCTGAGGGTCCCAGCGCCGCCGACGCCTCTACGTCTCCTGAGGGTCCCAGCGCCGCCGACGCCTCTACGTCTCCTGAGGGTCCCAGCGCCGCCGACGCCTCTACGTCTCCTGAGGGTCCCAGCGCCGCCGACGCCTCTACGTCTCCTGAGGGTCCCAGCGCCGCCGACGCCTCTACGTCTCCTGAGGGTCCCAGCGCCGCCGACGCCTCTACGTCTCCTGAGGGTCCCAGCGCCGCCGACGCCTCTACGTCGACGGAGGGTCCCCGCGTTACAGACGCCTCGACGTCGACGGAGGGTCCCCGCGTTGCAGACGCCTCGACGTCGACTGAGGGTCCCCGCGTTGCAGACGTCTCGACGTCGACTGAGGGTTCCCGCGTTGCAGATGTCTCGACGTCGACTGAGGGTCCCCGCGTTGCAGACGTCTCGAGATCGACTGAGGGTCCCCGCGTTGCAGACGTCTCGACATCGACTGAGGGTCCCCGCGCTCTCAACGCCTCCACGTCGATGGAGGGTCTGCATGTTACGATTGACGTCTCACCGCCAGCAGACGTCTCATTGCCTGCGCCCAGAATGGCTCCCACACCTGCGCCCAGAATGGCTCCCACGCCTGCGCCCAGAATGGCTCCCACGCCTGCGCCCAGAATGGCTCCCACGCCTGCGCCCAGAATGGCTCCCACGCCTGCGCCCAGAATGGCTCCCACGCCTGCGTCCAGAATGGCTCCCACGCCTGCGTCCAGAATGGCTCCCACGCCTGCGTCCAGAATGGCTCCCACGCCTGCGCCCAGAATGGCTCCCACGCCTGCGCCCAGAATGGCTCCCACGCCTGCGCCCAGAATGGCTCCCACGCCTGCGCCCAGAATGGCTCCCACGCCTGCGCCCAGAATGGCTCCCACGCCTGCGCCCAGAATGGCTCCCACGCCTGCGCCCAGAATGGCTCCCACGCCTGCGCCCAGAATGGCGCCTGTGCCCAGACTGGCTCCCACGCCAGTGCCCAGGTTGGAGTTTCGTCCCTCAATGACCACAGACTCTACAACGGTGGATGCCTCTTCGCCGGCCGACTCCTCGTCAGGTGCAGATGGCTCTTCGCCGGCCGACTCCTCGTCAGGTGCAGATGGCTCTTCGCCGGCCGACTCCTCGTCAGGTGCAGATGGCTCTTTGCCGGCCGACTCCTCGTCAGGTGCAGATGGCTCTTCACCTGATGGCTCTTCGCCGGCCGACTCCTCGTCAGATGCAGATGGCTCTACGTCGGCCGTCTCCTCGTTGGGTACAGATGGCTCTTCGTCGGCCGTCTCTACGTTGGCGCCCGACGACTCCTCTACGTTGGCGCCCGACGACTCCTCTACGTTGGCGCCCGACGACTCATCTACGTTGGCGCCCGACGACTCCTCTCCGTTGGCGCCCGACGACTCTTCTCCGTTGGCGCCCGACGACTCTTCTCCGTTGGCGCCCGACGACTCTTCTCCGTTGGCGCCCGACGACTCTTCTCCGTTGGCGCCCGACGACTCCTCTCCACAGGCGCCCGACTATCCCACGCCGCCTGTCGCAAAGGCTCCTCGGCCCTCCACGCGGCCTGTTGCAACGGCTCCTCGTGCTCCTCGTGTTGGACGGCTCTCCGGCCGCCCGCCTGAGATGACTCCTCGTGCTCCTCGTGTTGGACGGCTCTCCGGCCGCCCGCCTGAGATGATTCCTCGTGCTCCTTGTGATGGACGGTCTCCTGGCCGCCCGCCGGATAGTCTCCTACCTGTTGGACGGCCTCCCGGCCTCTCGCCGGTTCGACTCCTGCCGGATGGATGGTCTCCGGGCCGCCCGCTGGATCGACTCCTGCCTGCTGACGACCTCCTGGTTTTCCTCTTTGACCGTTTGATAATTTCGTAGTTCCTCTCTTTGACTTTAGTTCCCGCAGTTTGTCTTAGGCCTTTGTGTTTAGTCCCCGTACTTTAGTCTTAGATCCGGTCTTGGTGTTTAGTTTCCTCAGTTTTTCTTAGTCTTTGTTTGCTCCCGGGTCTCGTCTGGCTGGGTTTTTTTTGCCCTTGTGTTTTCCTTGTGCCCGCCGTCCTTGCGGTTCCTCCCTCTGCCCGTCCTGGGTTGGGTGTTTTCTGGGGTCGCCAGGGGGCGTCCTTTGAGGGGGGGGTACTGTGAGGATTGTGCCTTCCTTGTTTGTTTTCCTGCCTGTCTCTTGTCAATCATCCCCAGTCTGTCTCACAGGTGTTTGTAATTTGTCTCGTCCTGTCTGTGTGTATATAAGCCCTGTTATGTGTCTCAGTCAGTGTCGGTGCATAGTTGGGTCTTCCCTGTGTCTCTCCAGTCCTCACTCATGTAAGTGTTTTGCTGCATCGTCAGCTGTTCATTTATATCATTAAATATTATGTTTTATACTACTCCTTGGCCTCCTCGAACTTCTGTCTGCACCCCTGGGTTTAATCTTGCTCCCTGAGCTAAATCCTGACAGTCTGTGTCAGTACAGTATATATTCAGCCCTGTGGTGTCATGTCAGTGTCTCTGGATTGTCCTGTCAAAAGGCTTTCATGCTCGGTCTTCTTCTGTGGCACCTCCATGTAAAAGTAAGTCTGCTGCCTCGACAGCTTTTTTGTTTTGTTTATTATTTTAAATAAACGTTTTACTTATTTTTACCGGGGCCTCCACGTCTTCCTGCACTTGGGTTCAACACACAGACAGCGATCATGTCAGATGTCAGCCTGGCAGTCGAGCAAAGGTTGAATAGAGCATATACCATTGTGTCTTAGGGGGAAATAAATTTTACAGTTATCAGCGTAGAAGTGAAAAGGTATGTTGTGTTTCTGGAAAATAGCATCAAGTGGCAGCAGGTATAAAGAGAATAGGAGAGGACCCAGGATGGACCCCTGCAGAAACCCCCATTTAAGCGTTGCCGCTGCAGAACTAAATCTTTGATGGAAACACAAAAGGATCTGTCAGCGAGGTAGGATCTGAACCAATTGAGGGCTGACCCTGTGATGCCCACCCACTGCTCCAACCTAGTAATGAGGATCTCATGGTCGATGGTGTCAAAAGCGGATGTGAGGTCCAATAGGACAAGCAACACAGAGTCATCAGTGTTTGTGGATAAGAATATGTCATTTTAGTAGGGCAGTTTCAGTGCTGTGGAGAGGTTTAAAGTCAGATTGGAATAACTCTAGGATGGTGTGATCCTTCAGGAAGCACTTCAACTGGGACTCGACTATTTTTTCCAGAAGTTTAGAAACAAATGAGAGTCTGGAGACAGGCCTCAAGTTGGATACGACTGAGGGGTCAAGGTTTTTTTTTTTCAGGGGAGGTTGAAAAGCAGCATGTTTTAATGTTTTTGACACCACATCAGTGGATAAACTGCTATTTACAATGTCAAGAATGGAGGGACCTAGAGTAGGAAAAACTTCCTTTATTAGCCGAGGGGGGACCACATCAAAGGGGGAACCAGATGGTTTCAGGCTGCACATGACCTGCTCTAGAGAAGACAGAGATTGGTTCAAAATGGTTAAATACAGCAACAGATTGAGGTGAGATGGATGGATTATGAGTTGGAGGAGAAATGAGAGGCTTGGTGGTCGCAATTTTCTCTAAAAAGAAATGTAGGAGGTTCTTGCACAGCTCAGTCGAGGCTTCCAGAGGTGATTGTTCCGTGAAGTGGAGAACAGAGTTTAGGGTAGAGAAAATAACTCGTGGATTGTGAGAGTTTGAGGCAATGATCTCAGAAAAGTATTGAGATTTAGCAGTTTTTACTGCATTCTGATAACAATACCAACTCTCTTTTAATATTTGAAAAGAGACATGCAGCATGTCTTTCCTCCATTTGCGCTCCGCCCTTCTGCACTGCTGCCTAATGGCCTTGGTGATGACATTCAGCCAAGGTTCTGCTTTGAGTTTTGATTTACTAGTTTTAACAGGAGCAACATGATCCAGTGCCTTTAAGCAGACAGAGTTGAACTGGGATGTCAGCTCCTCAATAGGAGAAACACAGGGGCTGAATTATAATTTCAGAGTTGTACACATCTGTGAAATGTGTGGCAGTGAAGTGGTTAATGGCCCGGCTGCGACATGCAGGAGTGCATGGCTTAGGAGTTAGATGGGAGAGGATGAACTCAAACTGGACTGGCATGTGGTCTGAAAACACATTGTCACCAATTTCAAGATTAGTAACAGTCAAATCACGAGTTTACACAAGGTCCAGTGTATGTCCGCGTTCTTGGATAGGACCGTTTACATGCTGATTTAAATTAAATGAGTCCAATAAATCTAAAAAGTCCTTAACCAAGGGCTTCTCATGACAGCACACATGCAAATTAAAATCCCCAATAATGATAACATGATCATTTTTTGTTGTGATTTCAGCCAAGAAATCAGAAAATTAATTGATGAAATCCTTAGATTAAAGTGGGTGGTAGACGAGTGCACATAAAGTCGCAGGCGAATGTCTGAGTTCACCTTTCTGGGTGGAGTTTGCATGTTCTCTCCGTGCCTGCGTGGGTTTTCTCCGGGTGCTCCGGTTTCCTCCCATAGTCCAAAAACATGCATGTTAGGCTGATTGGTAACTCTAAATTGACCCTGGGTATGAGTGAGACAAGTCCCTCTTGTAAATGAGTCCCCGTGGCTCAACGAGGCTAGCCTGTACAAATAAAGGTTGAATGAATGAAAAAAAGATGGTCTGCTCAAAGCTGGAGCAGGAAACCAGGATGGGCAGTTGTTTACAGTCAAAAATTGATTTGATTATTGTTAATAATCCACCACCACGCCGGCCTGATGGCCGTGGGTTGTTAAAATACTGTACAGACAGTTCAGTGGTAATAATTCTGTCAAGGCGCTGGACTCACCCAGCGACAACCAAGATTCTGTGATGCAGAAAAAGCCCAAATCATGCTCTTGGAAGTAATCCCTGAGGATAAAAGTTTTGTTGCTGACAGATCTTGCGTTGACCACACACATCCTGATAGAGTCCAAGGTGGACCCGGTAGAGGTGGAGTGAGCGCGCGCCAGCGGGCGCAGATTTTCAATAACAGCCCCTTCGTGTCGAGCGGTGAGCCACCCCGGCTGACAACTCCCATTGTTTACCTGGTCTGGGGGCGTGGGAAGCTGGCGATGGAAACCATGACGACCAGCTGGGGAGAAAGATGCAGCACGCAGGTCTTTAAGCTTCACCAGCCGGCCAGCGCGTTTCCACCAGCGTCTGGAGCAATATCTCCGGCCAGGCAGGTGAGGAGCGCAGCAGAGGTAAACAGGCAGCTCCACCAACAGC
>JBBPBX010005124.1:43840-68557 GCA_038048925.1 Garcialebias charrua | reverse complement strand
TATACAATTAAAAAATATATATACCGGTACATAATAGTCACTTGTTCGTTGTGGGGGTTACATTCTGGACCCCTCAACCCCCGCAATGAGTGAAAATCTTGGAAATAGGGATGTTGCATTTGTTTTATTATGTTTCTATATACAGTATATTAATCACTCTTTGTTAAAGAAACCAGGTCTCTCTTGTAAATGAGTCCCCAAGGCTCAATGGGATTAACCTGTCTAAATAAAGGTTGAATGAATGAATGAATTATAATGTATATTGTAAGGCCTTAACCTTCCCACACTTGTGCAATGTTCTAAACTTTTGAACCTATGTAAATTTAACAACATATATGTAGCTACTAAATTTTACTCACCAACTCTGTAGAACAACACGTTGGTTCCCGTCTGACTCTGTTCCGTTTCAGCAGATGTACCCTGCCGTTTCTGGTCAGTTCTCTGTCTCGGAGTAGTAACGATGGCCTCCGGAGGGAACGCCAGACCTCCTGTCGGCACCTTCCAACTCTGAAGTCCTTGTGGGCCAGCGAGCAGCTCTCATATTGACCAATGAGTCTGGAGGTCCAGTTCTGCTCTGGTTCTGGTCAGCCCTGTACAGCCCTTCAGCACCGAAATGCATTTAGGAAGGATCTGGACATTCAGATGGCAAGCATGGGACCAGACAATGATCCAATTGAGTCCAAATCGGGATGTGGGAAGTCCAGGTGGACTCTGGAGAGAACACCAGACCTCTGGCAGCATCTCCCTGATTGAAAAGCCTTGTGGGCTGGCGGTCGGCACTAAGATTCACTGATGAGTCTGGAGGTCCGGTTCTGGTCCAGTTCCCGGTGGGTTCTGTGTGGCTCGCTGCATCTGTTGGTAGCCGTCACTGTATAAATGAGGACCAAACTTTTTTCAGATCATATCAAACCTTTCCCGCTATGTATTTCAGCTGAAGGTAACAGGGCTTTTTGGATGGGGCACTGTTGGCTTCTGGGAAATGTAGTCCTTATGTAGGGACCTGCACCTGCCCTGCTCTACCAACATAGTTAATGACTCTCCAGGTGCTGTGTATTTGGTTTAATTTGTGTCTCACATTTATATACTGAGCTCTCCTGCATCTTTGGCAGGGGAGCATTAAGTGTCCTGCTACACTGTCACGGTCGTCTCCTAGTGTCATGTTATCCTGAGTAGGGATGGGCATCGAGAATCCACTGGAACCGGGACTAACTGTCCAGTTTTCCCGGAATCATTCAAAATATTTATTTTCGATTCCTACTTTCAATGCCTAGTCCGCCAACCGGAAGTAGAAGCTACCCGCCAAACACCAACAAAGAAGAAGCCGCCCGCTGATAACCAACGAAGAAGAATCCACTGTAAGTGTTCACATACAGTACATGGAGAATGAGCACCCGTGGTCAAAAGCCTGGCTTAACTTTAATAAAACGACCAGTCAGTTCAGTGCAGCACTTGCAATCATTTCATATCGTGCAAAGGAGGGTGTAGAAGTAAAAGTATGGCCCGTCTTTGACGCGCTCCATCAGATTATTTTTGTTTCTTCCTTCTCCCGGTCCAACCCTCAGAAGTAATAGAGTGGCCCGTCTTTGAAGCGCTCTGCGAGACTGTTCTTGCTGCCTCCTTCTCCGGCTCCATCTGGCAAATAAAACTATAAACTACATCTCATATCAACATTAAAGGTCCACTGACAGGATTTTTCTACTATTCATCAAATTGCTCAATATATATATATATATATATATATATATATTTTATCATTTAAATATGTTCGTTTTTGCAAACAAAATGATAAATCACTTTAATTTTGCTTTAAAAGTGATTTTGAACTTCAAGCCGTGTTTAATCATGGGAAATCCGATTACACGCGAACGCACCATCTGTGACGTAGTGTGCAGAGTGTGAGGCAGAGGGCTCTGGTCTCTTTAATAGCGGACATTTTAAAACCCGACGAATTTAGCAATCTATGTGAAGATTTGAGCTATTTGTCTTCATTTTGGGAATCAGAAAATAGTTTGGGTGATGGAACAAGAAACAACAGGATCTAATTTAGGTCTGATGCTGTATCAGACTAAAGGTCCAGGCAGAGCTCTGCGTACGGCCTGTACGCCGCTCTACGCGCGTGTTCTGTGCGCACGCGTTCACAAGCACAGCTCTGCGTTCGTTCTTGCGTTAAATGCTCGCATTTCCCCTCCAAATTCTTGTCGTAATTTGAGCAGCTGCGCGCAGAGCGTTTACCTACGGGACAAACTGAGGTCGCTGATTGGTCATTTGCTGACACGCCTACTGAATTGATTGACAGGTCGGGTGGAGAAAAAAAGACACGAGCTGGCTCTGGCTGCAGCCACTGTGGTGTTCTAAACTTTATATGTTAATAAAAAGTTCTAAAATATAAAAATAAAAACAGGGAGCGCTGGTCCTGCAGCCCAAAGCCCACCAGGAAATCTGTAGAACCTCGCACAGCCACGTAGGACCCGAGTTTAATTCGCTTGTGACAAATTCATTCATTTCTCATCATTTCAGTCATGGAGTCGGAGGAGGAAGCGAGCGATCACTTGACTTTTGGCAAAAAAACAAAAGAAAAGTCCAGATCAGGGATGAAGAAGGAGAATTTAATACATTTGTGTCTCATACAAAACAGTCCGGCGCCGGGCAGTTTATTGTGAGACAACGCGCCTCGCGTACGCGGTCGTAAAATTTGAGCTTTGCGCGTTTGTGCCCTGCGGGGCTACGCTTGTGCCTCTGCGTATGTACGGCGTACAGCGGCGTACTGCCGTACGCAGAGCTCTGCCGGGGACTTTACCTTCATGTCGAGCTGCGCACACCCGCGCACTGTGACAAGCCCAGAGCTCTGCCTCACACTCTGCACACTACGTCACAGATGGTGCGTTCGCATGTAATCGCATTTCCCATGATTAAACACGGCTTGAAGTTCAAAACCACTTTTAAAGCAAAATTAAAGTGATTTATCATTTTGTTTGCAAAAACGAACATATTTAAATGATAATATATATATATATATATATATATATATTGAGCAATTTGATGAATAGTAGAAAAATCATGTCAGTGGATCTTTAAGGCAGCTAACAAGTTATACTCCACTTAAAGCGATGGGTCAACTTAAATGGAAACACCATGCTAACGTTAGCTCATATTTTTTTCTTAGACAAACGACCCAAAATGGCTAATAATGTTAGCCAGGCTCAAGGATGTGCTCCTCCGTTCGCCATAGCGTCCAAGGGAAATACGTTGGTGCAACTAATTGAATGAAGAGTGCCACAGAACAGTTACAGTTTATGTTGTGAAAAGGTTGCATCCCCTTTTCAGATGTGGAATCACCAACATTTAGGTTAGTTAGGAAATAACAACAGAGCTAATGTAATTAATAGTCCATCCTAAGCTAACGTTACAGTAACAGGGACATGTTTGTTTATTTGTTTGCAGGGACATGGTGAAAACCCATCAACCCAAGTACACACCACCTACCATGGACCACTTGTCAAATAAGTTAATCCCATATTGTTATAAGGTGGAGAAGAGCTGCTCTGCTCTTTAAACAGAAGATGGATGACATGTCTGGCAGCAGATCCAGAGAAAGATGACTGAGCAGGTGAAATGTCATTCATGCACAACTGTCCTTTCTGCTTTTAAAATCTGAAATCTAAATACTAGTAATGTTCTTTGTGGTCAACAGAGGAAGACTGTGGAGATGATGGGGTCACCATGCAGTCTGAAGAAAGGCCTGAGAATGAGGGAGTGGAGGATGAGGAGGAGAATGTAAGTGTATGATGAAATTATATACATTCTCAATCTTAATAATGATCATGCCTTTAATAAGCCATTTTTACTGATAATACTGATGAACTTGTTTGTTTAGGAACCACCTCCCTGCGATCTGTCCAGAAAGTCTCCACTGGAGGAGCTTTTTGCTGAGGAAGAGGCACAACATAATGTCACAGAACATGTCACAGCTCCATGTCCATGAAGAAACATGTGGAGAGAGGGCTGCAGATGTACCAGGACATTCCACCAGCCGTTCTGTCTGAGGACCCTGCTGCTGGTGGTGGAACTAACACAAGACTTATCGTTTGCTGTCAGATCTTGCATTCTCATATTTGTGTTCAATCTTCTCCCACACCCAGCAAACGTGTTGTCCACTGCAGGAGACACTGTCTGTCCAGAACACTCACACATACTGCCTGAGAAGCAGATATGATCAATTTCCTCAACAAGAACCATTTCTGATTTTATACTGTACCTGCTGCAAATCTGGACTGGATTGTACAAGTTGCTCTTTTTTATAATAATAATAATTGTGTTTAATATTCTGCAGCAGGTTAGCTCATCAGGGGGAGCTCAGTAACATGGCTGCAGCATCACATACTGAACTAAATGTTTCCTTGAGGTTTTCAAACATAAAGCTCCCGTGTAAAAGTGTACCCCTGCGAAAAGAAAATTCACAACATATTGAAGTTCATAAGTTTGATATGTATATACTGGTTGAAAATAGCCCTGTGAGAAATTCATAGTAAATTTAACAAAAAGTAAAAAGTTCATAGCATTAAAATTCAAATAGAAGTTCAAATTACTTCATCCTGAAAGAACTCTGGTTAACTACTGTAGCTCTTTTATAACATCCATCCATCCATCCATTTTTGTCCACTTATCCGGGGTCGGGTCGCGGGGGTAGCAGCCTAAGTAGGGAGGCCCAGACTTCCCTCTCCCCAGCCACTTGGAGCAGCTCCTCTGGGGGAATCCCAAGGCGTTCCCAGGCCAGCCGAGAAACATAGTCCCTCCAGCGCGTCCTGGGTCTTCCTCTGGGTCTCCTCCCGGTGGGACATGCCCGGAACACCTCACCAGGGAGGCGTCCAGGAGGCATCCTAACCAGATGCCTGAGCCACCTCAACTGGCTCCTCTCGATGTGGAGAAGCAGCGGCTCTACTCCGAGTCCCTCCCGGATGACTGAGCTTCTTTTTTTTTTATAACATGATGGAGTTAAACTCAAAGCAGTCTGCTCCTCAGATAAAGTGTTATTTTTTGTATGAAAGTTTCTGTTAACTTAGTATTTTTATATTTGATTGTTTCTGTTCAGTGCCCTGAGACGACTTCTGTTGTGACTTGGTGCTATACAGTATAAATAAACTGAATGGACACGTCTTTTTTTTAACCCCACCTCTAAAAACAATCGGGATCGGGAATTGTTAGGTACCAGAATCGAAAACGAAGTATCAGAATTAGAACCGTAATTGCTCAAATTCAAATGATGCCCAACCCTAATCCTGAGTATTCCTTTGAGTCGTGAGTAGTATCGCTGCCCGTTCAGCATTATATGTTTGTTGTTTTCCCTTTTGTAAATTAAACACCTTTTTACTTCGGAGTCCTGTTTGCATTTGGGTCTCACCCACCCACGGATCGTAACACCTTATGAGTGATGATACAGTGCAGGCTTATAGAGCAAAAACTACAATATAGAGGTCCCTGTCTGAAGGATTTGACAATCATGTGTTGTATACAATATTCCTTGGAAAAACTGCAAAAGAGCGAGTCTGCAAAAGTCGAACTGCGAAGTAGGTTGGGACTGCTGTACATATACAGTACAGTGTTAATACAACTCATTTCAAAAATACTTTATTAATCCCAGAGGGAAATTAAACGTTGCTGTAGCTCATCCTGGTTTCATTAAAGAGTTGTTCTAGATGCTGATGGCAGTGGGAAGGAAGGATCTCTTATACAACGGATCAGAAGAAGTCTCTGACTGAAGACACTCTGTTGTTGTGACAGTCTGATGAAGATGATGCTGAGGGTTGTCTATAATGTTCTTCATTTTATGAAGAATCCTTCTTTGTACAATCATCTCCAAAGGTTCTAGCAGAGGAGCAGAACTGAGCCAGCCTTCTATATGAGCTTGTTGATCTTTTTTGAATTCACTTGCTCTGGTGCTGCTTATAGAAGATATGCAGCATCTTGCTGCAAACATTGAAGAACTTCAGCTTCCTCAAGAAGTACAGTCTGCTCTGTCCCTTCTTGTAGATGCTTCACTGTTGCATCTCCAGTCCAGTTTGTTGTCCAGGTGAACCCCAAGGTATTTATACTTCTCCACCACCTCTACTTCTTCTCCCATGATGGAAATAGGGTTGGACCTGTTCCTCCTGAAATCTACAATCATCTCTTTTGTTTTGGTCACATTCAAGATGAGATGATTGTTTCCACACCATGCCACAAAGCGGTCCACCAGTTCCCTGTACTCAGCTTCTTGTCCATCTCTGATACACCCGACCACTGCAGAGTCATCTGAATATTTCTGCAGCTGACAGGAGTCTGGTTTGTACTGGAAATCTGAGGTGTACAGAGTGAAAAGGAATGGTGAGAGTACAGTCCCCTGTGGTGCTCCTAAGCTACCACTTACACAATCCTTCAGTCTCACAAACTGTGGTCTGTTTGTCAGATAGTCTTTGATCCAGGTGATTGTTGAGGCCTCCACCTGAGTCTTCTGGAGTTTCTGACAAAGCAGATCAGGCTGGATTGTGTTCAATGCACTGGAGAAATCAAAGAACATGACTCTCATAGTGCTGTCTGCCTTTTCTAGATGACAGTGAGTTTGCTGAAGCAGGTTGAATGTAGGGGCTGCGGTATCTTGGTCGTCAGTGCCGTGGTCTTGTAATCCTGAGTTTGTTTCTTTGAGCCCAGGTTGCATCTGAAAGAACATCCAGCATAAAACAATTACCAAATCTTTCATGTGAGTTTGCTGTGGTAACCCCCGAAGAAGGAAGTAGACAAATAACTTACTTACTGGTACTATAGTGTTTATGTATACTGTACAGATTTTATTATTCATTTGGCAACAATGCTAAACTAGCCTTTACGCACCACAAGATGTCCAGAATGTTCATATTAAGAACAAATAAAAATACACTGAAACATTCATCCATACATTATCTTTACCTGCTTCTTCCTTTCTGGGATGAGGGGTCACTGGTGCCCATATCCAGCCGTCACTGTGTGAGAGGTGGGGGACACCCTGGACAGGTCTCCAGTCCATCACAGAGACACATAGAGACAAACAAGACAAACAACCATTCACTCTCTCACTCACATCTAGAAACAATTTAGAGTTGCCAATAATTTTTGTTACCAATCAACATTTTTAACTTAAATGTTTCTTCTTTGGTACCTTTTAAAATATCTTCTCAGACATTTACTATTTTAGTCTGAAGCTGCAGGATCAGGCTGAAGTGAGTCTGATCTGAAAATTGTACAAAAATGCTCTATTGTTGTTGTGGTTTCTAGAGCACAACATGGTGAGCAAGTGCAAAATAGACTGCAAATCTACTCTTTTTGAAAGGCTTCATATCACCAATTAGCACTGATATACCAAAAGCTATGTTTGTTTATTTCATTTTGTTTGTTTATTTATTTATTTTATTCCCCTTTTGGAAACGTTTCATTATGTTATAATTTTTTTTTTTCCACTAAAAATTATATTTGTGTCTGAACAAGGTTTGCAGATGCAACAGAAAAGCTCAGTCATTGAACATATCCATAATAGTTCAGGGCATAATAATATCAGAAAACGAGTATAAACACTGCTTCAAGGTCAGAAGAAATAAAACATAGGACTGAAACAATTTATAGGTTGTGTTTATTTTTGTACAGATGTTATACTTTGTGTAAGTAATCTCAAAATTGTATTTTTCTTCTTTAGGCATTTAAAAACACTTTTTTATTTTATTTAGAAAATGTTGGGAACATATAAAACATCGGTCACAACACCTGAGCTGAGGTGTGCAGCTAAATGAGGCATTCTATTTTAATCCAGCAATCTCAAAGATATGTGGGCAATACTAGTTTAATGAAAATGGATTGCACATCCAAACCAACTAAGGAAATGTTCAAATTCATTCTTGTATGAGATTTAAAAGACGAAAAAAAAAAAAAATGCACCAAAGTAGAAAAATTCCATCCACGGGTTACTTGGAAACTACTTCTTTCCCTCCCCCCTTCTGTTCATCGAACACAATTGTTGTCTACTAATCCAGTTTTGATAGCATTTGGCACACTTTCTTTGGATCACAGCAAGATGCTCAACTTCCATTCTGGTCTCCCCTAGGAACCTCTGAGCCCAAGAAAGCAGTCGACACCAGGTCGCGCCAGAGCAGGGGGGTTCTCTGTGTCCTTGCGAAGCACAGAAAATGAATTTTTTGATTCAAGTCAACCCTAGTCACATGCACACACACACACAAACCTGTTCACAAGCTCATCAGCCTGTCAGTTAATTTGAGATATATGCTGAATACATGCTCAGTCTGTTATGTTGTTGAATATTACAATCACTTAATGACCCCCCAAAAGACAACAGAATAAAAAGTATAATTTTTTTCCCCCTCTTTGGTCACCCCCTTCCTTCCAAATGTACAATGCATCAGTAGGCCTTGATGCCTCAGAAGTCTGGGTTCATTAAAATCTTGAACGAGTGCCAATGCTGTAGTCGGAGATAAAAAGAGTATGAAAGGATAACAAAATTTATGGATGGCGAGACACCACCTCACCCTGGCATTTATAATAAACAAATGGTTTCTGTTTCCAATTTAAATTTCTCATTATACTGTGACTTTTGGAAAATGTGTTTTGATTTACCAACATTTTATCTGAAAAACTGTATAATTGAATAGATTTACATGGCTCTGATTTTGATGCTGATCGCCTGCCTTCCCCAGCAGCACCCCACCCTTAGTCCAACCCCTCCATCCCCACCCAAAAAAGAATGATCTGAACAGCTCCTGAGGCACATTAACATCATATAAAACAAACCTACATATCAAACAGGGTCTTTTTTCCTCCTGATAAAATAATTGGTTTAAACCAGCGCAGAAGCCAGTTCATCCCTTTGAAAGGAACCTCTGTGAGGGCACCAAAATAAATAAATAAATGGCGAGATAGACTTCACAGCCAAAGTGAGATGGACATCAATGCAGTGTGCCAGCAATGGCTGTATTAACCCATGGCTAAATCCCATCACACAAATGTCAGTGTATCCGTTATGAAACCATGACATTTAGATCCAAGGTCTCCATTGTGGTTTTAGAGGGAGCTGATGTTTGCCCATTCTTTGCATCTGCCTCACAACCAACTCTAGTCCAAACCTAAAATGATTAAAGATCACATAGATCTCTAATTTTATTGCATAATACTGTACATAGCATTTTCATATGGCAATTGTGTTCTCCTTTGTATATTATAAAACAAAGCATATAATTTACAACTACTGTACGTACAAATTCTTTTTTTGTTGTTGTAATTTTGAGAAACATCTCTATATATTTATTTTGAACTAAAATAAATAATATTTGCACAATTGTCCCAAAAGACATGGATGACAATAATGTTCTAAAACTGAAATAAATGTAAAACAAATTCTCTATTTATAGATTTTTTTAAATTACCAAACATTACTAAATAAGTTATTTGGAATAAAAAACAAAGAGCATTGTCTAACAGTAACAACTATGTTTTTTATTTTTCATTTTGTGTGTGTCTGTGTGTTTTTTAACCACTTTCAGCTGCTTAACTTTTCAGACGTTGCCACACTGAACTCTTGTGAAAGATTTGGCAGTTGTTTTACACCAAATGCAAAGGTCGTCCGAAAAAGACCTGGGCGCAAACGATTCAACAAGATCTGAACGCGTTGAACCTCAATGAACTGGACGCAACTGACTGCCTAATCTGGCATCAAAAACTTGGCAACAAAGAAGTGACGTCCCACCCCGGAATTGGGAAAACAGACGTTAAACAAAGATAGATAGATAGATAGATAGATAGATAGATAGATAGATAGATAGATAGATAGATAGATAGATAGATAGATAGATAGATAGATAGATAGATAGATAGATAGATAGATAGATAGATAGATAGATAGATAGATAGATAGATAGATAGATAGATAGATAGATAGATAGATAGATAGATAGATAGATAGATAGATAGATAGATAGATAGATTCCTCACACAACCTGGGCTCAAACCCACAACCTCAGGATTACAAGACTGTAAGACCCCCCCCCACACACACACACACACACACACACACACACACACACACATATACATATAAGAATCATGCTGCTGTTTTTTGGTGTATTGTTTTGCACTATTAGTGATTGGCGAATATTTTAGAACTTTTAGTGTACCATTGGGCGTTCATTTAGCGTATCAGAGTCAGAGAGTCTTTATTGTCATTTGCACTGCATGTGGTACATGTGATGAAAACGAGATTATGTACACAGGGTCCCAGTTACATCCAACAACAAATGCAAGAGAAAAACAGTAATAACATCTAGAATTAACTAAGAAAAACATCAACTAGTAATACACTAAGCCCTAATGTAGTAGAAAAACATCATTATAAACAGCAGCACGAACATGAGTCTGTATGAGCAGATGGTCACAAATGAACACAGCAACAAGAAAACAGATCAGCATCAGCATGATGTGATATTTCACAGTGATTATTCTTATTATTTATTTATTCATGAGTCTAACAGCCTCAGGGTAGAAGCTGTTCCTCAGTCTAGTGGTTCTACATTTGATGCTCCTCAACCTCCGTCCTGAGGTGAGTGGGGCAAAGAGTGAGTGTGCTGGGTGAGTGAGGTATTTCATGATGCAGTATATGCAGATTAACGGTATATCTACATTTATATGTTAGATCCTTATTTACGGATTATTTTTACACTTTACATTTTTGCTATTGTTGGGTGTAACTGGGACCATGCTTACATAATTTCATTCCACCTCATGTACCACATGTGATGTGAATGACAATAAAAAATCTTGAATCCTTGAATAAGCCTATGCCTTCCCACTCTTAACAACTACATTTCCCAGAAGCCAACAGTGCCCCGCCCAGTTTCCTTCAGCTGAAAAACTAGTGGGAAAGCTTTGATCTGATCGGGAAAAGTTTGATGCTTATTACAGTGACTTCGGTGCCCAGTGGATACAGAAAGCTGCATGGAACTCACTGAACTGAAGCAGAACCAGAGCAGAACCAGACCTCCAGACCTCCAGACCCATCATTGAATCTTGGGAGCTGGTAGCTGTCTCACAAGGAATTCCGAGTGGGGACACACGCCACTGTAGGTCCAGCGCTGTTTCCCAAGCCCATCGGAACAATTTTCATCTAGACTTGGACTCAATTGACCACCTACAGTCCCGTGCAGGCCAACTGAAGGCCTACCCCACCCAACCCCCACCCCGAACATCAAATTACACATCGGCGTTCAAGGGTTGCACTGAACCAGACCAGAGCCAGACCTCCAGACTCAGTGGTGAACCTGAGAGAACTTAACCAGCCCACACTGACCTCCGAGCGGGCACGGGCTGTTAAGTAAACAGTAAACTTTTCAAGATGGCGCCTGTTGTTACGGCTTGCTATCTAACTCCTCTCCTGAACTTTCTACTGCTGTTCGTGTTCTGCCTTTTTTTCATCGACGATGCATCCTCGCTTCTGGTCTATGATCGCTCAACTCTTCTAAGTCTCCAAGACTCGCTGATCAACACACCGACTACTGGCAAATATGGACATTTTAAGCCTCCTCCACCTCCACCGTTCCTGGCGTCCATTCCAGCGTACTTACAACGCAACGCGACCACGTTGCCACGCAACAAGCGACGCAGAAGACGCGGAACGAGGGCAGGCGTACTGGTGAGATTTAAAAAGTATCTCTCGTCTCACAACACGCCGACGGCTGACTTACCTCCTGAATTCAGCGTCTTTGATGTCCGTCGTTCCTTCGCTCGTCGCCACAGATGCCTTGTTGCTATCAATCATGACGCCAGCGATCAGTATCCATCTTGTCCCCCGGTGAGGACTGTGAAGCGAGGCTGCGTTAAACAGAACCTCCGCCCGCTCGCTCGAGCTGAGAGTGACGTAACTGGCTGCGTTCCAACCCGTGCAGCACTGTTTAACGCCAGATCGATCACAAATAAAACTTTTATATTAAGTGATTTGATCTCAACTCATCGTCTGGATCTGTTTCTGATTACTGAAACCTGGCAGAAAACAGGAGACCACAGCTGCTTCTCAGAACTCCTCCCACCTGGTTTTTCTTATCTGAGCGCACCGCGTGGGGCTGGAAGAGGGGGAGGGCTCGCTGCTGTGTTCAATGAGGAGGCGTTCAAATGCCGCATGTTGCCTCAGAAAAACTACAACAGTTTTGAAAGCATGTTTTTTGTGCTGGAATCTGCTAAACCTCTGCTGTGTGGCCTCTTTTATCGGTCCCCACAATACAATAAAAACTTTCTCAGTGAGTTTTCAGAACTACTGGCTGACCTGCTGCCAAAGTTTGACTCTTGGCTTTTCTGTGGAGACTTCAACGCACACATCTGCTGCCCAAGTAATCAGCTTGGATGTGAGTTTCAGGACCTTCTGGACTCTTTTAACCTGTCGCAGTCGGTCTCGGGGGCCACGCACAGTCAGGGTCATACACTGGATTTAATTATCTCCCACGGCCTTCAAATACCTGCTGTGGAGATCCTGGACACCTGTATTTCAGACCATTTTCCCATATTATTTGAATTTTTCACCTCTCCTGCACCGAAGGCTATTCTCCCAGCACGTCTCTGCCGCTCCATCACCCCATCCACCCCAAGTCAGTTCACTGATGCCTTTAAGAGCACTGACTTTTGCTCTGCTGTCAGCCTGGACCCATCTCTACATCCTGAGGACTTCATCACCTCCTTCCATCACACCTGCACAACGATCTTGGACTCCATCGCTCCTCTCAAACAGGCATCTTCAAAAAACAGACCATCACCATGGCTCAACGAAACGACGCGAGCTCTTCGACAACGTTGCAGAAAAGCAGAGCGAAAATGGAGGCGCGACCGGCTTCATGTATCTCAGGGAATACTGAGAGACTGTCTCTGTGATTATCATAATGCTGTGAAGCAGGCCAAGTCACAGTACCTCTCCAATTTAATCTCCACCAGCTCCAACCGGCCGAAGACGCTATTCAACACACTCCAGTCTGTTATCAATCCATCTGTCAATGTTCTGAAAACTGCCACACAGTCTACCTGTGACGACTTTCAGAGCTATTTTGTCAACAAAATAGACTCTATCAGGCAGAACATTGTCAGTCCATCCAACACCATCCAGTCATGTGCATCTGCAATAACCACTGCTGTTTTTGACCAGTTCGACCTGGTTTCACTGCCTCACCTCATCAAGGTGGTTCAGCAGATGAAACCAACTAACTGTTCTCTGGACATCATTCCCTCTAAAATGTTCAAACAGTCCTTTGATGTAATTGGTCCTTGTGTTTTGTCATTTATTAACAGCTGTCTATCTTCAGGTTTTGTGCCATCTGCTTTCAAACACGCTGTGGTCAGGCCTCTTCTCAAAAAACCAGGCCTAGATCCTACAGCTCTCTCTAATTTCAGACCAGTTTCCCATCTGTCATTTCTATCAAAGGTCCTAGAAAAGATTGTTTTTATTCAACTTCAATCTTTTCTAGAGCTCAACAACCTGTTTGAAAAATTTCAGTCAGGTTTTCGAGCTCGTCACAGCACTGAATCTGCACTGCTCAAAGTGCAGAATGACATTCTTCTGTCTCTGGATGCAAAAAACCCTGTTCTGCTGGTGATGGTTTGCCTCATCCTCACCTAACACATCCAAATGCTCCTAATGCTCTGTGTTTGCTGCTGTAAACAGATGTCTGTCCCCACCGAACGTCTGCAGACGCGCAGTGGGAGGAGCGTGTCGTGGCTCCCTTCCTGGTCAGATCCGTGTTGTTTATGTACACTGGGCAGATAAAACCAGCTGTACGTGCCTCGTCAATACTTGTGTGTGTTTTCTACGAGCCGAACTGCAGCTCAAAAAGTATTTGTTGAGATTAAAACTTTTTTTTTATGTTTGGGGAGATGTACGCTCGAAAAAAAAGCAGCAACTTTATAAATGCCATATTTTCCTACCGGATGCTGTTTTCGTCCACAGAAAGTCCCGTCGTCGTTGCGTCATCACATAGCAGAGTCTCTTCCGAGTGGTTGCTGATAATCTGCGAGCAGAAGAAGCAGGGCAAACCCAGCTTCTACAGTGGCTGCTGGCTGCGCGCGCGTGCGTGACAAGGGGCTGCCGGGTGCTGCCACGCTGCTTGAAATGCGGTAGATTCGCCGCGTCATGCCCCGCTGTTCCAAGATGCGCGTCCCCCTAGACTTTCAATGTAAAGTGGCTGCTTCAGCTGCGCGAGATGCGTTTGGTGAGGATCCAGTATTAGACCTCTCAGCAGCTTTTGACACCGTCGACCATCAGGTACTAATCAACCGTTTGTCTCAGCAGGTTGGCCTCCAGGGAGCTGTGCTTGAGTGGTTCAAATCTTACCTGTCTGGGAGAACTTTTTCTGTCATGATAGGTGATCTGTCCTCCTCTTCATCAACCCCTCTGACCTCTGGCGTACCACAGGGATCTATTCTAGGGCCAGTCCTCTTCTCTCTTTACATGCTGCCATTAGGATCAATCATTGCACGTCATAACCTGTCTTTTCACATGTATGCAGACGATTTACAAATCTATCTGCCAGTCACTCCCAACCCCTCACTCAGTTCAAACACTCTTGTCAACTGCTTAAATGACATTAAGCACTGGCTCTCTCAAAACTTCCTCCACCTAAACACAGATAAAACTGAATGCATTTTATTTGGTGCACCTGATGACACCAGCAACATCCTTCCCAGTCCCAGTTTTGGTTTTCCCCTCCCCCACTTCAACCCGGTGGTCAGAAATCTTGGAGTGCAGCTTGACTCCAACTTAAAGCTTGATAAACAGATCAGTTCTGTTGTCAAGACCAGCTTCTTTCAGCTCCGTCTGCTCTCTAAAGTCAAGTCATTTCTCAGCCGTGGTGATCTGGAGAAGGCCATCCATGCCTTTGTGACCTCCAGACTTGACTATTGTAATGCTTTGTATGTTGGTATTAATCAATCCTCCATCTCCCGTTTACAGCTTGTACAGAACTCTGCCGCGCGCTTTTTGACCAACACACGAAAATATGAACACATCACTCCTGTCCTGTCCTCTCTACACTGGCTCCCGGTTCAGTTCAGGATACAGTTCAAGCTGCTGCTGTTTGTTTTCAAAGCTCTGAATGGACTTGCACCTCTCTACATCTCAGAACTTTTGAAAGTCCATCAGCCCGGCAGAGCTTTACGATCTGCCAGTCAACACCTGCTGGAGGTGCCTCGCTCAAGGTACAAACAATGGGGAGACCGGTCATTTTCTGTTGCCGGCCCAAAAGCCTGGAACAGTCTCCCCCTTGAGCTGCGTGCCACCTCTGATCTGACTCTGTTCAAAACCAGACTGAAGACCCACTTGTTCAAAAAAGCTTTCAGTGTGTAACTTTTATTACTTTTGGTATTTTAGTATGTAGCATTTTTATTTCCATTGCCTTCTTTTATTGCTGTTGTTTCTTATTCTATTTTCATTGATTTATTGTTCCAGTTTATTCATCTTTTTATCCTGTTAAGCACCTTGGTCAATGCAAGGCATTGTAGGAAGGTGCTATACAAATAAAGTTTATTATTATTATTATTATAAAATGTATTAGCTATTATGTATTAGCTGTAGTCCCTGTGACCCACATCTTTAATCTGTCCATAAGCCACAATTCCATTCCGGATGCTTGGAAAACAGCTTTTGTTCTTCCTTTGCTGAAGGGAGGTGACCCCACCGCACTGAACAACTATCGACCAATCTCTAAACTCTGCATTTTAGCCAAGGTTCTAGAAAATTTGATAAACTCTCAGATCAAAAATTATTTGGACTCATTTAACATCTTACCTCTCCATCAATCTGGTTTCAGGAAAAAACACAGCACAACGACTGCTTCTTTGAAGGTTCTTAATGACGTTGTTGAAGCATTGGATGCTAAGAATTATTGTGCTGCACTTTTCTTAGATCTGTCTAAAGCTTTTGACACAGTGGATCATAACATCTTGTGTCATAAGCTCTCAGAAATTGGGTTCTCTGATCACACCATTGGTTGGTTTTCTAATTATCTGTCCAATCGGATGCAATGTGTTCAGCACAATGGTACTTCTTCCAGTTATTTAACGGTTAAAAATGGTGTACCACAAGGCTCAGTCTTAGGACCAACCCTCTTTACAATTTACATAGCTCATGTAGGTCAGAGCATCCCTGATGCATCCTTACATTTCTATGCTGATGACACAGTTGTTTACTGCCGAGCTAAAACAGTAGCTAAGGCTTTCCAGTCTCTGCAATCCGCTTTTGACATCATCCAGTCAGATTTGTTCCGTCTCAAACTTGTACTAAATGCTGATAAAACAAAAGGGATGTTTTTTTCAAGTAGGAAGTCGGTCCCAGCAGATCTTCCTCTGATTTTATCCTCAAATGGTGTCCCAATTGAGTTTGTTGATTCCTATAAATATTTGGGTATCCTGGTTGATTCACAGCTCTCTTTTAAACTCCACGTGGAAAACCTAGTAAAGAAACTGAAAGTTAAACTGGGTTTCTTTTTCAGAAACAGATCATGTCTAACACTGAATGTTAGGAAACGCCTTGTATCTGTGACTTTCCTTCCCTCCATTGATTACGGTGACATTCTCTACATGAATGCTCCTACAAGCACCCTGCGGATGTTGGATGTTGTCTATCATGGTGCTCTAAGATTCATAACTGGCTGTGATTATCGTACCCACCACTGCACCCTGTATTCACTGGTTAACTGGACATCATTAACCTCACGCAGACTCTTCCACTGGTACATTTTCATCTTTAAATCACTTCTTGGTCTGCTGCCCTCATACATCTCCTCCTACATGTCTTTACGTGAGTGCAGCTACAGCGTGCGCTCTCAGGACATGATCACCTGCAGTGTTCCGTCAGTGAGGACTGAACTTGGAAAAAGGGCCTTCTCCTACTCTGCTCCTGCTTCATGGAATATCTTACAAAAAGATTTGAAGCTCTCGGCCCTGACCTCTCTAAATGGTTTTAAGAATCTTTTGGAATCCTGGCAAAAACCATTGCAGATATGTTCTTGTTTTTAATTTTGTATTGAATTTTGTATTGAATTAGTTGATTCCTATAAAAATTTGGGTATCCTGGTTGATTCACAGCTCTCTTTTAAACTCCACGTGGAAAACCTACCTTGTGGTGTTTTGCTAGTTTTGATACTTTGCATTTCACTTTCTATTTCTCTCCTATGTATTTTTTCTGTTGTTTGTTGTTTAAGGAAATTCTATCATTGCTGTTCATCATTCTTTAGTTTGTAGCAGGTCGCTTTTGTAAATGAGCCCTCGAGGCTCAATGAGATTTACCTGACTAAATAAAGGTTGAATGAATGAATGAATGAAAAATTAACTACATACAAGTATATTGTTAAAATTAGTAGGTATAAGAGTATAGAACATTGACTGTGGGCTTCAGGTAACGCCTGCAGCAATGACCCGAGTCGAACCGGAACAGAAATATTTTACTTACTAGCACGTGTTGCTGTGTTCTGCAGAGCTAGTACCGGTAAGTAAAATTTAGTAGCTACATATAAGTACTGTATGTTGTTAAAATGAGTAGGTTTAAGAGTTTAGAACGTTGACTGTAGGCTTCATTGCTGCTTGTTATGTCTACAGAGACGAATCAAGTCGGACCGGAACCGAGAGCCGATCCTGTTCTGCAGAGCTGGTAAGTAAATGTACAACACATTGGTGCAGTTTTTTCTCTTTGTAAAGTGTTATATGAACAAAACTCACATCAGCACAGTTCGTTAACATCCACAGCAGCTACATTTGACTAACGGCTAATTTATCCTGGACCACTCCAAACATCACTGTTACCTCTCACTGCAGCGCACCAGGACGAGCCAAGTGTGACACATCACGACCCCTCATAAGTCATGTGTAATGAGCAGCAAAACCAACATTTAGCATCTGGACAGCGTGTCATGAAGCTCTCGTCTTCAGAGGGCAGCACCTAAAAGCCAATTGGCTGAACATTAATGGATGCTTAAAGTCAAAGTCAAAAGTCAAAGTCAACTTTATTGTCAGATCTGCAATATGTACTGTACAGGACATACACAGGACCGAAATTGCGTTTCTCTCAGTCCCTCGGTGCAACAGTAAACATCTAAACATTGAAACACTGAAACATATAATAATAGACATAAGCATAAAATAGTAAAACTAACACTGTCCTGAGTTTTTTGCATAGTGGTATAAGAGTATGAAAATTTACACCAACTCTAAAACTAAAATTGGTTTAGACTCAACAAAGTATCGTTAAACTTAAATAAGACTAATTATATGATATTCAGCAATAAAAATAAAAATATTGATGTTTCATTCAAGATTGACAATTCAGAAATCTGTAGAGTATATGAGGCGAAGTTTTTGGGTGTCATCATTGATGATAAATTATCTTGGAAGCAACACATAAATTCAGTTAAAATGAAAATATCGAAAACTGTTGCACTTTTTTATAGAGTCAGGTATCTACTGAATGATAAAGCCTTGTGTTTGTTGTACAATACAATTGTTGTGCCACATCTGATTTACTGTATTAATGTTTGGGGAAAAGCATGCAAAACAATCACAATGCCCATATTTATACTACAGAAGAGAATTATAAGAATTATCAAGGGTAAACATTATTGTCATCCTTCAAATATATTATTTTGTGAACTGAAGTTTTTGAAGTTCCCTGATTTAGTGGATTATAACATCTTGTCATTTATGTATAGAGCGCATCATAATGCATTACCTTCCAATATCCAAAATAATTATGTGAAAAGATCCAGCAATTATAATCTTAAGGGGAAGGATGTTTTTCTTAAACCACAATTCAGAACCAGTTTGAAGGGAAGATCTACCCTAATTCAAGGTGTTAGACTGTGGAACGATTTAGAGTTAGCTGTTAAGGAAGCTAAATCCATCTCAATATTTAAGAAACTGGTAAAAGTCCATATGTTAAAGAAATATATATGAATGTATTTTATGAAAAGTGTTAGAAAACTGAAATATCGCTTGAATTATTTGTGTTTTGAATTTCTTTGAATTTGTTTATTTGAATGGTTTATTGGATAACAAAGGAGCAGATATTATAAGATTTTTTTCTTCATCTGCTGCCTTTCATTTTATACATACTATGTTTTGTAGTTAGAGATATGTTTGTTGTTATGTTATGTATTTTAATTTTTGTTATGAAATGAATAAAGACTTCTAAAAAAAAAAAAAAAAAAAAAACATTAAACATTTAATGAACATAATACTGTCCTGAGTTTTTGCATACTAGTATAAAAAAAGAGTATAAAAAGTATAACTAAAATAAACTAAAGGTTTCTAGCATTGACATTTGCAAAGTGGCAAAGCAGCGTATGAGTTAATGTACACAGTATATGTATGAGGTAGTAGTTGATGTTGTTATAGAGGCAAAAAGTGGCATATGCAGTAAGGCACATTGGGCATCCCTAAAATGTTCCATCTTCACATTTGTTTGAATATTTTCCACCCCTCCCCAGGGACCTTTTAGGAGTCAGTCTGTTGGGGTTGTGGTCCAGGTTAAGAAAAGGTTGTACAGAGGAAAAAGAGCAAATGAACTTTTTATTACTAAATCGCTCCTGCCTCTCTGTCTTTTTCTTTGTACTAAGAGCAGTTCAAATTGTGAATTACAAATGATATCATGACAATTTTTCATGCTCTTCAGACCAGTGATGTTTTACCGACTCATTTGCTATGATACCTTGTTACGGATCCAGCTGTGAATCAGGGACGACTCATGGGGCTAGAAGCCGACCCCCTGCTGAGCCTGGCCAATGACCTGGAAGGCAATAGGGGATGCCAGTGCCTGCAGCATGTGCTGCACTGACAAAGCAGCAGGGCACCGTCAAAAACCCTCTCATACAAACTTTCCAGATCACTCTGTTTTTAACAGATGAGTAAGCACTGGTGCTGACTTTTTTTTCTTCGTCTTCTTTTGCGCTCACATGAGATTCATGGATTTCCCTTCGCCAGAGAGTGGCTGCAGTGGGCGCACAGCAAAGCCCTTGCCCACAAGGGAACTAGCGCAGTGGTGAATCTGAGGGAGAAGAGTACAGATAGCATGTGGCAGGGTCACTGCGCAGGTTAACCAACAATTCAGCTGAATGCCCATAAGAGAAGAGGAGTGTGGTTGGAAAAGACCAGCACGACCAGTTCAAGAGGCGCAGAATAAATGTTGGCTATGAACTGAATTCATTTGATTCAGAAAAGCCTCATTAGTAATAAATAGTTTTAACTTTTAAAAACTTTTTGTTAAACTAAATCACATATTTTCCTTTTCATAAATCTCACAAAAAACAGTCATTATTTAGCAATATGGTATAATCCATGAGAGAACGCAACAGCTCAATCCATTCATTCATGTTTTTGTGTATTATCAACAGGATTTCAGTGGGTGTTTGAGTTTCCAGATGAGAGCCCTCACGCAACCCAAAGCCCCTGATGACTTCTGCATTACTAAAATGATGCTGCCACGACTGATGGAGCTGAGAGTGTCAAGAGGCATTAAGCCTTTACACCACCCAACTGCACCCTTTGACCCTGTCCACCACTGAGTTGTAGACACAGTTATGAGCAGAATACAATAAAAATGTTAAAATCTACTACCATTGGGAAAATATGATGCATTTGATGTCACTGTGGAATAAGATAATACACAGAGTAGAAAACATACAGTACAATGAGCCTTAGACGTCTCTGCATGCTAACCAAATCACAGGAAATGGGTTTAACGGCTTTTTGCTCTCTAATTCTTCCTCTCTCACTTCATTAAACTAAATTAATGAGCAGGACCAGCCAATACTGAGAATTTCAACTTTTTTGGCTGTCTTGTTGAAAAATGTTTTTAAATAAGTATTTCAGTGCTTCTGTACGGGGACGGCACGGTGACTCAGAGCTGTTGCCTCTTAGCAAGAAGGTTGCTGGATCCAATCCCGGCTGGATGCCTTTCTGTGTGGAGTTTGCATGTTTTCTCCGTGCATGTGTGGGTTTTCTCCAGGTATTCCGGTTTCCTCTTACAGACCAAAAACATGCTTGTTACCCCAAAAATACACTACATACGGTCCGCTCCGCTCCGCAGGTCGCAGCTGAGCGTCTCAAACTCCAATTTCCACTTCCTCCGCTCAGCTCAGGTCCGCCTGCATGCGCCGCTCCTAGACGCATGCGCGGGATTTGCGGGATCGCGCGATAAATCAAGTGATAAATAAGTAAGTCAGAACAAAACAATTCATTCGGTGGAAGAAGGAGAACAACAGTAGAGACTGCTGCCTTGATCTTCTCTCGTAAATGAGCGACAGGACATGGTTTGAGCAACAGGAAGTGATGTATTACATTTCAGAATAAAATACTTTATTTATTTATTTATTTCTTGTATTGCGTTTGTAGGCGTAGTCATAAATGATAGTTTGAAAGCATTTTTGTACAAATAAATCCGTATAGAGCTAGGATTAAGTCCGCCCGTGGTGATTTTATTTTGTAAATACGGAAGTTGTGCTCGTTCCTTTTCCTGTTGGTGCGACGTAATCTTCAAAAGTTGACTCCGCACAGCTCCGGCGTCCGGCAGAAATAGAAAAATTTCTAATTTTGACGGACTGCCGTCCGCTCTCCGCAGCTCGCCGCCGCCGTGCGGAGCCAGTGTAAATTCTGTCATTGATTATAATGGGTGCGTATTTGCTGCGGAGGTCGGACCGGAGCGGGGCGGAGCCGGAACGCGTGTGTGTCTAATTGTGGCGTTAGACTGACTGGTAACTCTAAATTGTCTCTAGGTGTGAGTGAGAGAGTGAATGGTTGTTTGTCTCATTTGTCTCTATGTGTCCCTGTGATGGACTGGAGACCTGTCCAGGATGTCCCCTACCTCTCACACAGTGACTGCCTGATATGGATACCAGTGACCCCCTGCGACCTGAAAAGGAAGATGTGGGTAAAGAGGATGGATGGATGGATAGTTCCGTATGGATTTTAGCTAACAAAAAATGTGTTTGCAGTACAAGACTAAATTGATGCGGCTCTCAAAAACGTCTCAGAATATTGACTATGACACAAGATACTAATGCAAATTTACAAAGTGGGACAAACATTGAATTCAGTTTATTTATATAGCACCAAGTCACAACAGAAGTTATTTCAGGGCACTGAACAGAACCATTCATATATAAAAATAATAATTTAACACTATTTATCTGAGGCGCAGACTGCTTTGAGTTTAACTCTATCACAGAAGTCTCAGCTTGAGCAAGCACGAAGGCGACAGTGGAAAGGAAAAACTCCCTCATGACATGAGGAAGAAACCTCCAGCAGAACCAGGCTCTGGACAAGCGACAATCTGCTTTGACCGGCTGGTTTTAGAGGAACAGATACACAATGGCAGGTCAAGAATCACATGATAGAAATGGTACTTTTACATGAAATAATACTTTTACATTAAATACACTTTTATTATTTCATTTTATGCTTATGTTCATTAAATGTTTAGTGTTTTAGTTTTAGTTTTGGTGTAAATTTTCATACTTTTATACTACGATGCAAAAACTCAGGACAGTGTTACACTTTTACTATTTTATGCTTATGTTCATTAAATGTTTCAGTGTTTTAGTGTTTAAATGGTTACTGTTGCACTGAGGGACTGAGAGAAACAAAATTTCAATCCTGTGTATGTCCTGTACATATTGCAGTTCTGACAATAAAGTTGACTTTGACTTTGTCTAAAATGAAAACTATTCAATTGTAACAATTCATTTAAGGAAATGAGGTCAATTTGTCCTCTAGTAGTCTAAACCTATAGCAGCATAACAAGCCAACCCAAACTGTAGGATTTACCAAAAAGTAAAGTCTTAAGCCCAGTCTTAAAACTGGACAATGTGTCAGCCTCATGGACAGAAACTGGAAGTTGGTTCCACAAGAGAGGAGCCTGATAACTGAAAGATCTTCCTCCCATTCTGCTTTTAGAAACTCTAGGAACCACAAGTAAACCTGCAGTCTGAGAGCAAAGTGCTCTGTTAGGAAAATATGGAACAATAAGATCTGTAATATAAGATGGATCTAGGTTGTTGAGAGCTTTGTAGGTTTTAAGTAAAATTTTGAATTAAATTCTGACTTTGACAGGGAGTCAATGGAGAGAAGCTAAAACTGGACACTGTAGGATATGATCTCTCCCACTAACTCCAGTTAAGACTCAGCATTTTGGATTGACTGAAGACGTTTTAAAGAATTATTTGGACACTCAGATAATAAACCATTGCAATAGTCCAGTCTAGACGTGACAAATGCATGAACCAGTTTTTCTGCATCATTTTTAGATTACATTTTTCTAATTTTAGTGCTATTACGCAGGTGGAAGAAGGCAGATCTATGACACATGTCTGACTGACATACAGTATGTCATTCAGATATTTTTTTTATAGTTTATGAGAAATGAAATATTGTTGGTGTAGATAACTCTTTGAACAACCTCAGCTTGAAGTGTAGTGTGGACCAAACCGATGAGCAAACATTTAGACTGAGTGGGACAAAACCAAGATGGCTATTCCATTTAAAACAACTTCAATTAAAAAAATAAAAATAATCTGAATATAATTTTATTTTTACACCTTTTCCAGTTCCATCATTCATGGTTATTTGCATGAAATTTTGTGGTTATTTGTAAACACAATTAAAGCAGCAGTAGCTAGATGTAGCGCTTCCGCAGCCAGGGCACTTCCAGCAGGAATATGATTACCGTATTTTCCAGTGTATAGGTTGCACCTTTTTATGTTTGTTTTTTTTTCAAGGCCTGCAACCTATACTCAGGTGCGACCTATATATGGCTTGTTATCACTTTCGGTGAAACAAATTTTAAAATCCAGCTCATTTCACAATTGCGTTCATTTATTAAGGAAAAGTTCAGCTCAGACACATATTTGCTATAATTTTTATCAAACAAATAATTGTTTTTAAGTGTTAATCTTCTTAAAAGCCTTGCTGTGCGCTCCTGTGGCAGACATTTGCAGCAGAGCTAAACGTAGGTGCGACCTATACACCAGTGCGACCTATCTAGGGATTTTTCCAATCTATCCACCTTATTCCTACGCCCCATGATGCCTTGCGCGAATTATGTGTCCGACTTCCGCCCGAAGTTAGAACCGGCACTTTTTTTTTACAAGCTAGCAACGCGCCAACCGGTTTTCGATCAGAAAATATGTGGGAACACGAACTAACGCAACTGAAATGTGGAGATATAGTCTTACCGCTACCTACAGCTGTTGAGGGGTGGGAGGACGACTTGAAGAAGTGGCCGAAAATAACGTACACTAGCATATTTAGCTACTTTGTTGCCTCAGTTGCTTCAGATGGAGAAGCGATGAGCAATCTGAAAAGCTCAGAAGCTTATCAGTATCTGCATAGTAACAAGGTTGGTCCTGTTCTTTTAAGAGAGGTGGGACACAATCTAATGTACCTTAAGGCAAACATAGAGCCCAGCCAATGCCTTAAAAATCCTCATCACCAAGCCTGGGTGTTGGTTTCAGCGACAGGTGAAATACAAACAGCAGGGTGTTCTTGTATTGCAGGGCAAGGCAGATCCTGCAGCCACGCTGCTGCAATACTGTGGAAGGTACAAGCTTATTTATATATATATATATATATATATTCTGCTATATAACCATGTTGATTATGTTATTAGAAAAATAATTTAATTTTCAACTTAATTTT
>JBBPBX010005124.1:31477-42252 GCA_038048925.1 Garcialebias charrua | reverse complement strand
TATAAATTGAATTAATTATTATTATATATATATATATATATATATATAACACACACACTATCATTTAATCACTGACTACATAAAATCATAAAACTAAAAGCTGTCTCTTAAATCATACCTGGTGTTCTCGAGTCACTTCTGTCGACCCTCTGCAGGATACGACGTCTTTTTTCAGGTGGTTTCTCGTAGCCCAGCCACAAAGAAGGATGCGGGTTTTCCTCGGTTGGTTTTTTGTCCACAAAATGAAACGAGCACACGTAGAGCGTTTTGGGTGGTCTTTTCAAGTTTAAATTTTTAAGCCAATTTCTTTTTGTTTCGTCATCTGTTGGTAGGCGATGAAAACGGTACCGCTTATCACAGGAACATTCCCTCTTTGTTTTCGGAGCATGTTCAACACACTCCTGTTGCAGCCACAAATTCAGCTTCGTCTGATTATTCGTACAGCCACGAACAGCGCAACAGGTACCCGAGCTCCGAGAGGACATCTTCGCGACAATTTTAGCTCGAAATAACAGAAAACAGAACTTTAACAGAACTTCTATGATGCGCGCAGATTAGCAAGCAAACAACAAGGAGCCAATGCAGAAATTCTACTTCCGGGGTCAAACGGAAGTACGGCACATTATCGCTTCTACAGTGACACCCACAGGAATAAGGTGGATTGGTGATAATTGGACAATGCGACCTATACACAGGTGCGACCTATACACCAGAAAATACTGTATATCACTGCTGGAATAAACATGTAATGGAACATTGATAGCAATGTTAATAAAATAGTGTTGCATTACCTGCAGGGAATCTTTATTTAGACGTAAATTGTTTTAAAGCTGCAACAATCCACCTTTGTTTTGGACCTGCTTAGAATAGCCATTAGCTTGTCAGTCCAGTAAAAAAAATAAACCATTCATTAACCCAATGTATTTCAAAGAGCTATCTTAACTAAGTAGGACTTCAACAGGACCCTATTTAAAAAAAAAAAAATCTGACCTATTGCTTTAAGATCCATGAATCCATGGTGGGCTGTAGTTTGCTGGCTGTTATGAAAGAATGTTCTCCGTTCTCGTTCTCAGTACACTGACACTAAACAAACACAGTGGGGTAGTGGCCTTGCAACATGACACTCGTGGACTGAGAAACACCTACATCAGTAAGGATCTAAAGCTGTGTACACATGGTTCACCTCAGGACACACTTGCTTACAGCACGTCAGTGATGGACTCCCTCTGTGCTCTCTGTCTTTGACAGTATAGTGGACATTGTTCCCATGGCAGGCTGCAGGCTAAACCGTGCAAGATACAGTTTCATAGCAGCAAAAGCACTGCTTTGATTTAACACTTAAACCCACACTGCATGCTTATTATCATACTGTTTGTTGTGCTTCTCAAATGATTTATGAAGAATTATGAGTACATTCATTATTCATCCAGGTTGTGGAAATGGTACCAGTTTCCCATCAGACCTGCCCCTGACACCGCTTTAAAGTATCACAGAATCACAGTTCACTGCTGCTGCTGTGGAAAGTGGTCACAACTGACTAGTTAGCAGGAGCAAGAGGAACTCTCAAGGCAATCACTAAAGGTCACACAACTGACCTGTGAGTTTATTTCACACAAGTGATGAGGAGACAAAAAAAAAGGAGGAAAAAAAGAAATGCTATGCTCTGAATAATAATAATAATAATCATAATAATTCAATTCTATTCAGTGTATTTTGTTTCAGGGCACTCAACAGAAACAGTCATATTTATAAAAATAATATTATTTATCTGAGGAGCAGACTGCTTTGAGGCTTAACTTCATCGCAGACTTTCATCTTGAGCAAGCATGAAGGCGACAGTGGAAAGGAAAATCTCCCTCATGAGGAAGAAACCTCTAGCAGAACCAGGCTCAGGACAAGTGTGGCTCCTTCGACTGGCTGGGTATGAGAGGAACAGGAAGGAGGAACAGATACACAATGGCAGGTCAAGAATCACATGTTGCGATAGAAATAGTATCAAATGAAAACTATTCAATTTTAACAATTCATTTTAAGAAATGAGTTCAGTTAGTTCTCCAGTAGTCTAATGCCGGGTCCCCACCTAAATTGTCAGAACGCTCCTGCTGCCCCCTTTTGGCCGCTTGTCACTGATGCCGGGTACCCACTGGGACGCGTCTGATGACGCGCACTAGGGGGAGGCAGAGGGTCATCAGTTGTTGTGTTTTCATGCTGCTGGCAGATAAAATCAGCAGCATGCTCCTACTGGAGTGGGTTTTCTACGAGCCGAACTGCATCTCAGACAGTCTTTGTTGAGATTAAAACGTTTTTTTATGTTTGGGGTGATCGTACGCTGAGCGGACAGCAGCAACTGTTTAAAATGCCAAGATTCTTACCGGAGTCTGGTTCCAATTCATGGAGGCTGATGAGGTAAGTTTAAAAAGTCCAAAAAAAGTCCTGTTGTCGTTGCGTCATCACATAGCAGAGGCTCTCCCGATTGGTTGCTGGACGCGTCGAGCAACGTCGAGCCGCAAAAACATCAACTTTTGAGACTTTGGCGGCTCGACGCTGCTCAAAGCGTAGGTTGTTTCGGACGCGCGTGTATGTGAAAATGAACTGCCGCGTGCCGGCGCGCCGCTTCAAATACTCAAAACGCGCCGCTTCACGATACGCCGCGCTTCGACGCATCTCCACATAGACTTTCAATGTAAACCGGCCGCTTCAGCCGCCCGACACGGGTCCGGTGGGTACCAGGCATAAGACTATAGCAGCATAATAAGCCAACCCTAACTATAGGATTTATCAAAAAGGAAAATCTTCAGCCCAGTCTTCAAACTGGACAATGTGTCAGCCTCACGGACAGAAACTGGAAGTTGGTTCCACAAGAGAGGAGTCTGAGAACTGAAAGATCTTCCTCCATTCTACTTTTGGAAACTCTAATAACCGGGAGTAAACCTGCAGTCTGAGAGCAAAGTGCTCTGTTAGGAAAACATGGAGCAATTAGTTTTTCTTCTTTCAGCTGTTCTTTTCTTCAGCGGTGTTCACAGCTAACTAAGTCGCATGAAGACTTGGCAGTTGTTTTTACACTGGATGCCCTTCCTGTCACAACCACAGACCACTGAGCTACCACAGCCCTCTGTGTGGAGCAGAGAGCTGCTAGGGGCGCAGATGATGGGGGTTAAGGGGCCTTGCTCAAGGGTCCAGTGTGGGGCAAATGGGGGTGGAGGCAGGTGCTTCACCAATCCCACCCACATTTTGATGTTGTCTGTATCGGGAGTTGAACCGGCGATCTTCCAATCACAGGCCCACCTTCTCTAACCTCTGCGCCACCACTCCCAAAATATGGAACAATAAGATCTGCAATGTAAGATAGGTTGTTGGGAGCTTTGTTCGTTAGAAGTACGATTTTGAATTCAGTTCTGAATTGGACAGGGAGCCAGTTGAGATAAGTTTAAACTGAAGAAATATTGTATAATACATTAATATGAATAATTCTGATCCAAATAGTGTTCTGACTGAGTTGTGAACTGTGAGTCTGCTACAGCAGCTCTAAGCTCACAGTTAACAGGCTCCACCAGGAACAAACCTGTCAGCTGATGTTCTTCTGGAAGGCTGAATTAAAAAATTAAAAAAACACCACAGCAGACTTAGTTGTATGCTAATTTGTCACAGGCTTATCAAGGCTTATCACTGATCTAGTAATTACCAGAATGCCCCCACCCCCCACCATCTCAAACACACAATTTTCTCCAAGCGATGGTCAGCCTGTAAAAACAGAATGTGTCGGCACCTTCGTGATATAAATACCAAGACACCTTGGGCACAGGAAAGCTGTCAGCAGAACATTTGTTTTCCATTTTTCACCACCCATAGCACTTTAGTCTGGGACGAGGGGGTAAAAACAGACAAGGCGTTAAAAAATAAACCACAAAACACCAACTATGTTGCCCTTTGGTGAATTTAAATGCTCAACCAGATGGGACTCAAATTAGTTCTTTTTTAATTGAATGCAACAGGCTTGTCTTCATTTCCATTCAGCGAGTTCTCACCTCCACACATGCTTGCTGGTAGTTGAAGATTAAAGGCAGAGACGCATGCAAAAGGCTTGCACGACATGATAATCACACAACACACACACACACACACATAGCAGCTGCTGACCGTTGTCTACTACTACTCATCGCTAAAGGTTTGCTGATTCAAACCCCACAAGTCCACGTCAAGCGAACTAAAAGAAGTGTGTGAGCTGACCCATGCATGCAAGTAAGCTGTTGTAACCCCTGCCACTCCATCCCACCGTAAGTAGATCAAAGCACATCTGTTTCAGTGTCTAGCAGCTACACATCTATAATTGCAAACTGGCCGTAATGGCTTAGAGCGACCCATCAGACGCTAAACAGTTTGGACACAGGAGATGCTAAAGCATATGAGCATAGTGAAACCGTCAATCACCTGACGGGGAGTTCTCTGGAGCCACAGTGGCAGTGCGTCTGGTTCCAAGCAGACTGAAATAGATATCACAACTTCAGCCAAGGGATGTGGGCCCAGAGGGACTGGAGCTGGCCACGCAGCTGGAACGAAGAAGCAGACACTGGTACAAGTCAGGGATGCCACCGGGGTCAGAGTAGGAGTCAGAGAAGATACGTTGTACCGGTAGTTAGTGCGTTTGGTTGTTTTTTTTCCCCCGTCACTGTTGCAGACGCTTCTGTTTTAGGCAAACAATTAAGAACCAGAGGGAAAAAAGAGTTCACAGCATCAAATGAGGTGCGGGAGAGTCCAAGCTGCTCTTTCACTGAACGGAGCGAGCACCGGCTGACGAGCGAAGCCTCAAGTTGGCCACTTGTCACGGCGTGACACTGATTCGGCCTAATGAGCGTAGTGCTGTCACCACACATCTGCCTCCCGTTCACTTGTAGAATCTGGCAGATTCAAAAAAAAAAAAAAAAAACCCTGCTGGAGTTGCTGCTGGATGCTGGAAGTTGAGACGTTGCCACCTCAACGTTTGCCAGAATGTACCACCACCCAAAAAAAACCACACAAATTGTTGCTCAACAACAGCACCAAGCACACATGTGATGCCGTGTCCTCCTAACTGAGTACAGTACAATATGGTGACAGAGTCATGTATGGAGAGGATGGGTTCAAATACTGTACAAACACAAGTTCACAGTGTGTGTCCTCACTAAATAACTCAGTATTTAGTATGATCAAGTTTGTTTTTATTGTCAAGAAAATAATAAACCGTTCTAAATGTTTCCAATACGATATATTGTAACAAGGCTTACAATGATTATCACGTTCTTTCAGGTCACAATGGGCTTTTTTTTTCCTCTTTCACAAGTGTTTTAAACCTGTTCTAAATGATCTGATTATCCCTTTTTTATTTAGTTGATCACAAGAGACAATATAAAAGGCTGCGCTCTTCTAAAAGTCTAATGATGATTAGGTGGCGGTGTCGGCTGATCTACAGAAGACAGCAGTCCTCCCATCTGTCCCAAAGATTCCGACGGCGTCTCTGTAGACCAAGCACCGGCTCGGAGATTCCTCATGGGCATCCTGCTGGAAAATAACACAAAGGTTTACTAAACATCATTGTGGCGGTGGCACCAATTATTGTTAATATACATCAAATAGACGCAGCCTGGTCCCACTAAACAGACTGATCACTCCGATGATGGCAACTGTCAGTTTGCTCCCCGATGAGGAGCGCTGTTGAAATAATTAGTCTGTGCCCCGTGAGTGAAACAATAATACAGCAGCCAAGACGACGTCCAAAATATGCGCAGCGCCTCCGATGACCTGAAAACTTGCCACGGTGCAGGCTGTGGTGCAAACGCAAGCTGAAAATCTGGACACAGCTGAAAGTACACAATGATGTTATTGGATGTGATGAGAAGCAGATACCCATGAGAAAGCAGAACATCGGACACTGACGCTGCTCATGATATGTTTTATAGCTTGGCACTGAAAGATGATAGGAATATTATTGCACAAATGTCTATGACGCATTCACACTATTGTCTTCCATTTTTCTTCCGGACATTTATCGGCGTGATTCTCGATCTGCAGTTTTTGTGCTATTTCAACAAATCATAAATAAAAAATGTTCGGCTCCTTCAGGACAATCCAGCCATGACTTTTGGTGTTGGTGCAACTTTAGCTTTTTGAAATATTTAGCATTTCTGCCACTTTTTCTCCGTAGACAATGCATTGAGCTCATTTTACATATCCCATATCTTTAGACCTGTTTACAAACTGTTACTGCTCTTTTCACTTTTTCTTCTGCTTCAGCTTCTTTCAGCTTTGTTATGCAATTTTTTTCCAGCTACCAATAATTTCAGGGGTTTTTTTCGGCTGCTCAATTAGTTTCTGTTTGAAATCTTGCATTTAAATCTGACACTGTCTGCACTCTTTGCACCTACAAAATATAATTTGCATCTAATGTGTGAAACAAGTTTTCTCCATTTTTATTTGACACTTTCTTTGTTAGGTTTTATGCTATATGGTGTAGGGATTTTTAGTAAGTAAGTAAGTAAGTAAGTAAGTAAGTAAGTAAGTAAGTAAGTAAGTAAGTAAGTAAGTAAGTAAGTAAGTAAGTAAGTAAGTAAGTAAGTAAGTAAGTAAGTAAGTAAGTAAGTAAGTAAGTAAGTAAGTAAGTAAGTAAGTAAGTAAGTAAGTAAGTAAGTAAGTAAAGTTTATTTATATAGCACTTTTTGCAGATAAAATCACAAAGTGCTGTACAACATATAAATAAAAGATTAAAATAAACAGAAGAATTACTGTAGTAACATCTGATTAATCAAAACAATAAGAACAGCTGATAAAAACAAGAACAATTGATAAAAACACTAAATAAAAACATTTATCTAAAAGCTTTTACACTTTATTAAAAACTTTAGAAGTTTTTTAAAGTAGTAACAAAGTTTAAATCCATATATCTGGCAGCACAATGGCTTAGTGGTTACTGTTGCCTCACAGCAAGAAGGTCCAGGGTTCAATCCCTGGACCTGGGGTCTTTCTGAGTGGAGTTTGGTTGTTCTCCTGGTTTGTGTTTTCTCCAGTTTCCTCACACACTTGTTAGTCTGCCTTCAGGTCCAGGCCTCCCTTGCAAAATAGATCTGTGATCTCAATTAGATTTGCCTGGTTAAATAAACATTAATAAATAAAAATGTTGTGTCACAACAAGTACCAATTAAGCATGGTTACAATTGAACATTTGCATATTTTTGTCCACAACGTTCTGTCTCAAACAAGTCCCCAACAGTGACAGACCAGCGAGAGGCTATCTTCAGGCTAAACTAATCAAACAGGACCAAGCAAGAAAGAGCAAGTAAAGATCTGGCCTTCGAGTCAGAGTCAGAGAGTCTTTATTGTCATTCGCACCACATGTGGTACATGTGATATGAGATTATGTACACAGGGTCCCAGTTACATCCAACAATAAAATGTAAAAGAAAAGCATTAATAACATCTAAGATATGAACTAAGAAAAACATAAACTAAAAATACACTAAGCATTAACATCATAGAAAAACATTACTCCAAACAGCAGCACGAACATGAGTCTGTATATGATCAGTGAAAAACATTGATAAGATCCACAATAAAAGATAATAAAAAGTATCAAAATAAAGCTTTTGGGATACAACTCCGACAAAGGTCAAAGTTCAAGGCTAAAAGCATTATTTCAATACAGATCCTCAAGATGGTGCTGCTATGCAATCATCTTTATAAAAGAATGTACAAAAAATGTAATAAACAGAAGAGCATAATGCCCCATAATTCTCCAGAACTGTTTCTTTTGCTCCTATTGTTTGATTTCTTTTGTGACTCCCCAAAAATATTTTTTGCACTTTACAGTCACTAAGAATGTCCATAAATATCTTTATATCCATCCATCCATCCATTTTCTTCCGCTTATCCGGGGTCGGGTCGCGGGGGTAGCAGCCTAAGTAGGGAGGCCCAGACTTCCCTCTCCCCAGCCACTTGGAGCAGCTCCTCTGGGGGAATCCCAAGGCGTTCCCAGGCCAGCCGAGAAACATAGTCCCTCCAGCGTGTCCTGGGTCTTCCTCTGGGTCTCCTCCCGGTGGGACATGCCCGGAACACCTCACCAGGGAGGCGTCCAGGAGGCATCCTAACCAGATGCCCGAGCCACCTCAACTGGCTCCTCTCGATGTGGAGAAGCAGCGGCTCTACTCCGAGTCCCTCCCGGATGACTGAGCTTCTCACCCTATCTCTAAGGGAGAGTCCAGACACCCTGCGGAGAAAACTCATTTCAGCCGCTTGTATCCGAGATCTTGTTCTTTCGGTCACAACCCAAAGCTCATGACCATAGATGAGGGTGGGAACGTAGATCGATCGGTA
Source organism: Garcialebias charrua (assembly GCA_038048925.1). NCBI lineage: Eukaryota > Metazoa > Chordata > Actinopteri > Cyprinodontiformes > Rivulidae > Garcialebias > Garcialebias charrua. The sequence continues at coordinate 33,912 of JBBPBX010005124.1, read as the reverse complement.
AATTGAGAGCTTTGCCTTTCGACTCAGCTCTCTCTTCACCACGACAGACCGGTACAGCGCCCGCTTCACTGCGGACGCTGCACCTATCCGCCTATCGATCTCACGCTCCAGTTTTCCCTCATTCGTGAACAAGATCCCGAGATACTTAAACTCCTCCACTTGGGGCAGGACCTCCTCCCCGACCCGGAGAGGGCATGCTACCCTTTTCCGGCTCAAGACCATGGCCTCGGATTTGGAGGAACTGATCCTCATCCCGGCCGCATCACATTCAGCTGCAAACCGCTCCAGCGAAAGCTGTAGATCACGATCTGATGAAGCCAATAGGACCACATCATCTGCAAAAAACAGAGAAGCGATTCTAAGGCCACCAAAACGGATCCTCTCAACACCTTGGCTGCGCCTAGAAATTCTGTCCATAAAAGTTATGAACAGAATCGGTGACAAAGGGCAACCTTGGCGGAGTCCAACTCTCACTGGAAACGAGCCTGACTTACTGCCGGCAATGCGGACCAAGCTCTGACACCGGTCGTACAGGGACCTAACAGCCCATATCAATGGGCCTGGTACCCCATACTCCCGGAGTACCCCCCACAGAACCCCCCGAGGGACGCGGTCGAATGCCTTTTCCAAGTCCACAAAGCACATGTAAACTGGTTGGGCAAACTCCCACGCACCCTCCAGGACCCTGCTGAGGGTGTAGAGCTGGTCCAGTGTTCCACGACCAGGACGAAAACCACACTGCTCCTCCTGAATCCGAGGTTCGACTATCCGACGGACCCTCCTCTCCAGAACCCCTGAATAGACCTTACCAGGGAGGCTTAAGAGTGTGATCCCCCTATAGTTGGAACACACCCTACGGTCCCCTTTTTGAATAGGGGAACCACCACCCCAGTCTGCCAATCCAAGGGAACTGCCCCCGATGTCCACGCGATATTGCAGAGTCGCGTAAGCCAACACAACCCCACAACATCCAGAGCCCTAAGGAACTCAGGGCGAATCTCATCCACCCCCGGAGCCTTGCCACCGCGGAGCTTTTTAACCACCTCGGTGACCTCAGCACCAGAGATTGGAGAGCCCGATCCAAAGTCCCCAGGCTCCGCTTCCTCAGTGGAAGACGTGCCAGTAGGATTGAGGAGGTCTTCGAAGTATTCCGCCCACCGACTCACAACATCCCGAGTTGAGGTCAACAGCACGCCATCCCCACCATAAATGGTGTTGGTCGCGTACCGCTTTCCCCCCTGAGACGCCGGATGGTGGACCAGAATCGCCTCGAAGCCGTACGGAAGTCATTCTCCATGGCCTCTCCGAACTCCTCCCACGCCCGAGTTTTTGCCTCAGCAACCACCCGAGCCGCATGCCGCTTGGACTGCCGGTACCTATCTGCTGCTTCCGGGGTCCCACAGGCCAAAAAGGCCCAATAGGACTCCTTCTTCAGCCTGACAGCATCCCTCACCGCCGGTGTCCACCACCGGGTTCGAGGGTTGCCACCACGACAGGCACCAACAACCTTGCGGCCACAACTCTGATAAGCTGCCTCGACAATAGAGGCGCGGAACATGGCCCACTCGGGCTCAATGTCCCCCGCCTCCCTCGGAACGTGTTCAAAGCTCTCCCGGAGGTGGGAGTTAAAGCTCCGTCTTACGGGAGACTCTGCCAGACGTTCCCAGCAGACCCTCACAATACGTTTGGGTCTGCCAGGTCTGACCGGCATCCTCCCCCACCATCGGAGCCAACTCACCACCAGGTAGTGGTCAGTTGACAGCTCCGCCCCTCTCTTCACCCGAGTGTCCAGGACATGCGGCCGCAGATCAGATGAGACGACAACAAAGTCGATCATCGAACTGCGACCTAGGGTGTCCTGGTGCCAAGAGCACATATGGACACCCTTATGCCTGAACATGGTGTTCGTTATGGACAATCCATGACGAGCACAGAAGTCCAACAACAGAACACCACTCTGGGTTCAGATCAGGGGGGCCGTTCCTCCCAACCACACCCCTCCAGGTCTCACTGTCATTGCCCACGTGAGCGTTGAAGTCCCCCAGCAGAACAAGGGAGTCCCCAGGAGGTGCACCCTCCAATACACACACACACACACACACACACACACACACACACACACACACATACACACACACACACACACACACACACACATATCTTTATATATATTTTATAAATAATGCTGCTGTACGGTAGATGGCCAATTGTGAAAATTAAAGGAATGCTTAATATGAGTTTGATCATGTACTTGGCTATCTTCAACAGAATATATATGGTAAACTGGTAAATGGAGCTTACTTATATAGCGCTTTCCAGCCCCCTTTGAGGGGCCCCAAAGTGCTTCACATTACCAACCATCCACCCATTCACACACACATACATACATACATACAGTACATACATACAAACATACATACATACATACATACATA
>JBBPBX010005124.1:15243-31295 GCA_038048925.1 Garcialebias charrua | reverse complement strand
TGGTAATAGTTAAAATGTTTATTAGGTAAATGAACACTGATGTCCAAAGCATGGAAAAACAAAAAACATTCACTGTTCAACAATTGAAGCCAAATATTAGAATAAACATACTAATTGATTACAATTCAAATGTGCATTCACATCCCTACAGATGAGAAAATAGACTTTGCAGCAGGTTGATGGTTCAAGTCATGAGCAGTTCAAAAGGGCACCAGGCACAAGAACTGGTGTGTGTTAAACAACCAACCAAAACATCAACACTGTTGCATGTCAGATTAATGTTGAAAAAAAAAAAGATTGTATATTTTTATCCATATACTGTATACAGTACATGCTTCATATATTTTGTCAGTTTTCTGTCTTTTCTTGTTTGTTCCTTAGCCTCTCTCTACAACTATGATGACATTTTTTATCTGTGTAGCTTAAGGCGATTAAAAATGTTTGATAAAAACCAAGAAGCAGCTTATAAGTGATGATGGTGACAAACATGGAGTAAAGTGTGAAGAGCGTCTTCACGTGAGCACGATGGAGCAGCAGACAGAGGCCCTGCATCATCAGGCAGGCAGCGGCTGATGCATGGGGGGTTTGGATGAGGGTGGAGTGGGGGGGAGTGGTGATGATGAGACCAGACACGAGCCACATGAGGCCCCCTGACAATGCACGAGTGCTGTGCTATGTCCACAGTATGCACACACGCACACAAACATGCACTAATGTTCAATGACACACTCTCATAATATGATATCAAAAACTTTTATTTTCAACACATCTAGAAAAAAAGCACACCTAACATTTATATATAATGCATGAACGTGAAAAAAATTTGCTTCAACCTTTTGCTCAAATTTATTTTGCTCTTTCAAAGTGATTAAAACATTTTCTTATTTGTGGTGATAGCGCGCCCTCTAGTGGCCATGTGTTTTATTGCAACTCACTCTATCATTCCACTGTGATGTAAAGTTACAATTAAGAGTACTTATTTTGATTTTATTCTATTTTTTTAAATGGGTTGGAGGCACAACTACGCATGTTTTAATGCGTCACTCTTTGTGGGGGTAGGGATTTTAAATAGTATTAATTCTGGCAGCAGCCAACAGTCCAGATTTGGTTAGGCAGTATTTGTGGGACCACGCTGGCAATACCACACATGTTGTGGACAGCAGAAGTCATGCTCAGTTTGCTTCACCAAAATCACTGCCCGCCCCCCTCCAAATGTGATGGTGTGTTTAAAAAGATATGCCTTCTGGGGTGTTCCTTTATGGACTGCAACTGCACCCTTCACTACTCTATAATTCTCTTCAAATCACTTGATTCCTCTCTCCTCCCCACCTTGTTTATTGGCCCACCCCCGACTTAACAACCAGAGAAAGGTCACATTTCTAAGAAGCGACTTCCATGCTTTTTTCATGCTGCGTTTACATTTTCTAAGACCTGTTGTGTCACACGTCCATCAACCCAGAAAACTGCAAACATTTTTCTACACGCAGTCGCAGCATTCTAAAATACTACAGCAATAATTACACTAAAATATGCTAAAAAGTCAATAAATAAATAAAATTAACTTGAATTTTTTTCAAAAAAATCCAAGCACATTTTATTATTTAGATAGATTTTATTATTATTATTATTATTATTATTATTATTATTATTATTATTATTATTATTATTATTATTTGTATAGAAAAATATAGATAAGTTGTATTCAATGTAATTCAATTGTTTATTTATATAGCACCAAGTCACAACAGAAGTCATCTCAGGGCACTGAACAAATACATTCATATACAAAGTACATAAAATTCAGTTAGTAAAATTGTTTATCTAGGTAGGGTAGGTAATTTCAGTAAAATAATTAATGGGATTTTTCGCACATTAAACCTTGATTTAAACCTAAAAGTATCACCAGCGAGCATGCTTCAGAAAAAAATACAAATAAAAAATCACCTCAGTGTTTGTGCTATCTGTGGCTTTTGCAGTATTTTACATTGAGACTTTTGGAACACCTATGGGGATCAACAGACGGCTGTCTTTTCTGTTTTTCCAGGACACCGTTCTGTTAGTATGGGATGTTTAACTCTGGGCATGGAGTTAATGGAGCATGAAATGTAGGTTTATAAGTGCAGCAGGCTCCTAACCTGTGGGAGACACTGTCTGCATGGAGCTTTTACTATGAACTGAGAGTTGTATCATAACCGCATTTGACTGGTGACAAATAGTGACCTTTTACTGATCCGGCAGCCATCCATTTCAATTACACCTTCATGAAAAGCTTCAGTGGGAAAACAAGATGAGAAATACCAGAGTACTGTGTGCTTCTACTGTACTAGAACTGTACAGGGAATTCATGGAAATTTGGCATTTACATTTATTTTCTATTGGGCGAAAATGAATATTTTAGGATGCTACTTTTCTGTTTTTTTTTAATTCTTAATACTGTATATGATTTTTATTTTTATTTTCAACTGTTATATGTATGGTAATTACAGTCAAGATAAATGCTGTATTTTTCAGCCAATAAGATGCATTTTTTTGATTAATTTACATGCTCTGCGACTTATATGTCGAAGCAACGTATTTATGGATTCACCCCCATATTTATAAACCAAATTTTCACTAAGATATGACGTCTTCATTCATTCTGACTGAAAAAATTGAATGCTACCATTTTTCAGCCACTAGATCAAAGTCAAAGTCAAAATCAAAGTCAACTTTATTGTCAAAACTGCAATATGTACAGGACATACACAGGATTGAAATTGCATTCCTCTCTGTCCCATGGTGCAACAGTAAACATTTAAACACTAAAACATTTAATAAACATAAGCATAAAATGAAATAATAAAAGTGTAATACTGTCCTGAGTTTTTGCATAGTAGTTTTTGCATAGTAGTAGTATGAAAGTATGAAAAGTTACACCAACACTAAAACACTAAACATTTAATAAACATAAGCATAAAATGAAATAACAAAAGTGTAATACTGTCCTGAGTTTTTTGCATAGTAGTATAAAAGTGTAAAAAGTATATCTATAAAATAAAATGAAAGTTCTGGCATTGACATTTGTAATAGAGTGACAAAGCAGCATATGAAGTTTATGTACACAGTATATGTATGAGGTAGTTGATATTGGTATAGAGGTACAGTGGCATATGTAATAAGGCTAGTAAAAAATATATATATCAGCAGTAGTGTAGATATAAAAAGTAGTGTAAATGTAAACAGTAGTAATAAATGTAAACAGTAGTAATGAATGTAAACAGTAGTAATAAATGTAAACAGTGAATGTAAACAGTAGTATGACTATAGGCAGTAATGTAATACAAACATTAGTGCAAATATAAGAAGTAGTGCAAACTGAATGAGCACATGACCGTGAGTTGAGTGAATAACCCGTTTTGATGACACAGAGTCCAGTGTTAAAATCTTTGTGTTGTGTGGTAATGTGTGAAAGTTTTTTGTGTTAAGGCAGTAGAAGTGGGAGGGAGGGCAGAGCAGGTAGAGAGTGATGCTACTTCCCCACCGCACGCATCTCGCGCAGCCGAAACAGCCATTTTACATTGAAGTCTATGGGGACGCGAATCTTGGAGCAGCGGGTCGTGTCGCGGCGCATCCACAGCATGCAAGCAGCGCGAAAGTGAGCAGCAGCTGTTTTCTACTCCAGCATCGCATCCGAGCAGCGACTGTGCTGCTCGGATGCCTTGCTGTGGAAGCACGCCATTCCGTGCTTCCACAGCTAGATTCAGCTCGCTGCTCAGCAGCAAACAATCAGGACCAATCAGGAGAGACTCTGCCATGTGATCACGCCACGACGACGGGACGGAATTAGGTGGGCACCGTGCGAAACGTTTAACAGATGAAAAAAATCCCGCGGTAAACATGAAGGAGAAACTTACAGCAGGTCGTCAAACTGGGCGCGGGTGACACGGAAGTACAGCTGAAAGCGCTCCTCGTCTGCGCGCAGCTCTTGGATCATCAGATGGTGAAATTCACTGAATTCATGACGCCTCTCATGTGGGGTGAATCCAGAATCGTCGTTGTGCACGGCGTCTGCGTGTTGCTGCTTTGTAGATTAAGTACAACAAGGCAATTCTTCGTATTGCGTCTGCCATTTTTCTGAGACCGGAAATAAACAAACACCGGAGCGGAAGAGGACCAACACGCTCCTCCTCCCACTGCAGACGCGTTAGATGAGGACAGTCATCTGTTGACAAGCAGCCAGTACAGTGCGTTTGGAGATTTTTGGAAGCGCAATATGCTTTAGGTGAGGATGAGGCATTAAGCATCCTGACTGCCTGATGAACAGAGCTGTCATTTAGTCTGCTGGTTCGAGCCTGGAGACTCCTCAGTCTCCTCCCTGAAGGCAACAGGCTGAAGCAGCTGTGTAGTGGGTGTGTGGGATCACCTGCCATGCAGAGGGCTTTCCAGTGAGGCGGTTGCTGTGTAAGTCCTGTAGTGAGGGGAAGGAGGTGCCGACAATCTTCTCAGCTGCTCTCACGATGCGCTGGAGGCTCTTGCGGCAGGATGCAGTACATGCACCAAACCACACTGTGATGCAGCTGGTCAGGACACTTTCTATGGCACCCCTGTAGAAGGTGCACATGATGGGGGTTGGAGCTCCAGCCCTTTTCAGCTTGCGGAGAAAGTAGAGACACTGGTGAGCCTTCTTGGCCAGTGATGCAGTGTTCCTGCTCCAGGACAGGTCCTCTGAGACGTGCACTCCCAGGAACTTGGTGCTGTCCACTCTCTCCACTGTGGTGCTGTTGATGGTCAGAGGGGCATGTTGGGCATCCCTCTTCCTGAAGTCCACAACAATCTCCTTTGTCTTCTCCACGTTGAGAGTGAGATTGTTGTGTCCGCACCACAAGGCCAGGCGGCTCACCTCGTTCCTGTAGTCCGTCTCATCGTTGTTGCTGATGAGACCCACCACTGTTGTGTCGTCCGCAAACTTGATGAAGTGGTTGGAGCTGTATGATGGTGTGCAGTCGTGTGTTAGCAGGGTGAATAGAAGGGGGCTCAGCACACATCCTTGTGGGGCTCCTGTATTCAATGTGATGGTGCTGGATGTGTTATTCCCGACCCGTACTGCCTGTGGTCTCCCGGTCAGGAAGTCTAGCAGCCAGTTACACATTGAGGTGTTCAGCCCCAGACTGTCCAGTTTAAGGATGAGCTGTTGGGGGATGATGGTGTTGAATGCCGAGCTGAAGTCGATGAACAGCATTCTAACATAAGAGTCTTTCGTGTCCAGATGTGTGAGAGCTGTGTGGAGGGCAGAGGAGATGGCATCGTCGGTTGAGCGATTAGGTCGGTATGCAAATTGGAAGGGATCCAGGGAGGCAGGGAGGACAGATGTGATGCTTTTCATGACTAGCCGTTCAAAGCACTTCATCAGGATGGGGGTGAGTGCTACTGGGCGATAGTCATTGAGGCATGCGGGCGTTGCCTTCTTTGGGACAGGGATGATGGTGGTGGCTTTGAAACAGGTGGGGACGATGGCCTGACTCAGTGAGATGTTAAAGATGTCCGTGAAGACCGCTGCGAGTTCTCCTGCACAGTCCTTCAGCACACGACCAGGTATGTTGTCAGGACCAGAAGCTTTTCGGGCGTTGATCTTGATGAATGATCGCCTCACGCTGTCTGAGGACAGCGCCAGCACCTGGTCATCAGGAGAGGGGGTGAGTTTTTGTGCAGGTGTGCTGTTACATGCCTCAAACCGAGCAAAGAAGTCATTCAGTTCATTCAGCGTAGAGGTTGTGTTGTCACAGGTCTGTGGGGATGGTTTGTAGTTTGTGATGGTCTGTATTCCCTGCCACAGACTCCGTGTATCCTTGCTGTCCTTGAAGCGGTGAGCTATTTTCCTGGAATACTGCTTCTTGGCCTTTCTGATGCCCCGGGCCAGGTTGTTTCTGGCTGTCCTCAGGCCCACCTGATCTCCCGCTGTGAAGGCAGCATTCCTGGCTCTCAGGAGTCTGTAAACCTCTGCTGTCAGCCATGGCTTCTGATTTGCCCGAACAGTGATGGTTTTGAGGTTGGTTACATCATCAATGCACTTGGTGATGTATGAACATACAGTGTCTGAGTACTCCTGGAGACATGTGTTGTTGTTTGTGGTAGCAGCTTCTTTGAACATGCTCCAATCTGTGGTGTCAAAACAGTCCTGGAGTGCCTCTGAAGACCCCTCTGGCCATACTCGTATCTGCTTGTGAACTGGTTTTGTGACTTTCACCAGTGGTCTGTAAGCTGGCTTTAGCATAACACAAATATGATCAGAAGCACCGATGTTGGGGAGGGGGAGGGCCTTGTAAGCTGCTTTCATGGTGGTGTAGACTTGGTCCAGTGTATTTCTGCCTCTTGTTGGGAAGTTTATGTTTCTGTATGTTTTTGGAAATACACTCTTTAAATCTGCTTGGTTGAAATCACCAGCCGTGATGAGGAAAGCATCAGGGTAGGCTGTTTGCTGCTCACTGATGTACAGATAGTTCATTCAGTGCCTCACCTCTAACTTTGCAGCTGGAGCTTGGAGGAATATATACAGCAACGATCATAACAGCTGTAAATTCCCTCGGTAAATAGAACGGTCTGCATTTAATAGTCATAAACTCCACTAAAGGTGAGCAGTGTTTGTGGACCACAGCAGCATCCAGACACCATGCGTTGTTGATGTAAACACAGAGCCCCCCTCCGCGTGTCTTACCTCCCTCGAGGGTTCGGTCCGCTCTGTAGCATGTTAGCCTCTCGAGCTGGATAGCATGGTCCGGAACGTTGTTGTTAAGCCACGTTTCCGTGAATACAAACACACAACAGTCTCTCACAGTCTTTTGTGTCATTCGTAGCAGGCGTATATAATCCAATTTGTTGTCCAAGGAGCATACGTTAGCCAAAACCATGGATGGAATAGCCGGCTTGTGTGGGCTAGCTGCTAGCCTAGCTCTGATACCTCCACGCTTACCCCGCTTCTGCTTCCTGTCACGCCGCTTGTGGCGCTTCCACTGCGGGCACGATGAAGGGAGGCTCGGTGCTGGCTTCCAGAGCAGGCCGTAGTCACGTAGCTTATCCTCAAGTTGGCTGTTTATTCCCAAATGAGCTTTTTTTCCGACATCAAGCAGGAACTCACGGCTATACTTGCGTTCTTGAACATTTAGACATGACGAAGACGTGACGGCACATTGCGGCATGCAGGACAAAACAGACAAAATCACTGTGTTGTCGGGAGAGAGAGGAGCCGCAGCGTTTGATTGCGCCGCCATCTTGGGTCTGTAACAGAGTTGATGGTAACAGAGATGTAGGCATGCCGTTGTATCATGTAACAGGTAAAAGTGACTATAATGACGAATTCAAAAAGTTCAAGACAAAAACAACTGGACTTTATTTATTATACTTTACTTTATATTGTATTGTTTTTGTCTTGAACATTTTTTGAATTGACCATGTACTGGATGACAGAGAATATTCACCAGCTATTAATGAAACAATCGGCTTGCCACAGACTTCCACCTTCATTCTGCTAGCTGCTTAGACCGACCGTCAAATCAGTTGCACCTCCCCGGTGAAATGCAGCTGATTTGACCATTAAAATGTATTTACTAAGTAAAAGTTAAACTGAGACACACCTTTGCTATAATTTTGAGCAAACAAATAATTGTTTTAGATGCTGTTCTTGTTCAATTTCGAAGAAACGAGCAGCGTTCTTCTTTCCTTTTTCCCTCCCTCTGCTCGCTCCCGGAGCACCAAGGCAGGGAATACTTTTGAAACGCAGTTGATCTGACCGTTGGAGTCCTTTTATTAAGAAAACTTTAGACTGAGACACACTTTTACTACAAAGTATAAAGTTGAGCAAACAAATAATTGATTTTAGATGTTTACAGTATCTTGTTAAATTTTGAAGAAATGTACAGCGGCTCGTCCCTCTGCGCGTGCTCGCTTACGCTAATCGGGTTCTGAAATGCATCAGATTTGACCATTAAAGTTAATTTATTAAGCAAAAGTTAAACTGAGACATGCTTTTACTATAATTTCAAGCAAACAAATGATTGTTTTTGAGTGTTGATCTTGTTAAATTCTTGTTAAATTCCTCCCGTGAACGCTCCTGCAGCCGCCATTTGGCAGCCAATCGATTTTTGGCACAACACCGGCCCACATTTCCGTGTGTCAGCACAGCAGTGACACGTGACAAATGCGACACATCAGTGGTGATGCATAATATTGTAGATGTGTTGTATATGGCGAAGCGACCTATTTATGTATTTTTCCACTTTTTATGACATATTTGGACCGATGCGACTTATAGGGCGGTGCGATGGGTACGGCAGAAAATACGGTAACTCTTTAGTGCCACTAAATTATCATGAGAGAAAAGAGGTTAAAGTTATTACATTTAAGGACAATATGGCACATTCCTTTCCTGGCACTGCTTTGTGCAGTCTAGATGTGTTTTGCAACCAAAAGTCTTTTCAAGAGAATTACTTGATTGTTTCATTTTTGTTTAATTTTTAATCAAAATTCACAAAAAATGGGGAAACAGTCTAACATGGTCAGAAAAGCCTAAAGTTTTTTGACAGTAAAAAGGCAAATTATTAATAGAAAAAGGTAGATATTATTTAATACAGTATTTCCATTTCTTTTTATCACAGTATTCATATTTGTCTGGTGATATTTTAAATTTTAGTCTGCCTTGAATCTTTAGAGGGGACCACATATTCAAAATTCACTTTTTAATGTTTTTTTTTACTCAACTTTGGGTATTTACTTCATAAAAAAACAGTCCTAAGGCCAAAAAAATGCACCCAGTGGTTTATTTACTCTAAGTAGATTTATTTATCTTTGATAAATACACTTCGTTTCCCACTTCCTGCGGTTTGTGACGTCACAAACCGCAGCCAACCACCTCAAACCTGAGTCCAGCCCCTCACCTAGCAACCCCTGGTGATGCTCCACCCACTTCAGTATAAAACACGTCACGGTTGCCGAGACGTTGAAACTGTGCACACACACACTCTCGCGGGGCGACAGTCTGTAACGTACAAGCACCACTGATCGATATACTTTTCAGATTAGCAACTTATTTAGTTTAAGAATACTTTTCACTTCATCAAAATCTAATCAAAACTTCAGCGTTCTAAATGTAGGTGGTTGTATTTGTTTCTTATACGATGAAGGACTGCTTTTAGCATAACTGCCAGGTTGGCCTAGAGGTAATGAATTGGACTGTCACCCGAAGGACCGGGGTTCGCTTCCGGTCACGGCATTATTTTTTTTTTTTAAGCCTTTTGTTTCGGAGAGATTTCATGTGTACAGCACTTTGTTGCAGCTGTGGTTGTTTTAAATGGCTTTATAAATAAAGTATAATTGTTATTTTTACGTTTTAGTTCAATTTTTAGCGATCGCTCTCAACACGCAGCCGGGAGAAATAAAACGAGCAGACCGCCGGCGAAGACACCATCTGCGTGCGGGAGCTGCTCGGAGCTGCTGGCTTGAGGTCCGGGGGTCCGGTCAGAGGTTGCCTCATGCGGATAAATTAACTGGAGACACTCGGTGAACTTTGTTTGTGTGTGGACTGAAGCAGCGATCGCTCCCAAAAGCGCCGCATGCAACGAGCGGAGCTAGCACCGTCCGCTCGGAGGAGGAAAAGCTATCATTAGCCTCGGAGGTGGGCTAATGCTAAAAAAAAGAAGCTGCAAATGGCGGCGCGCTGACAGCTTTCGGTAAGTTATCTTAAGCTAGCACTAACAGTAAGTCAAATGAGTAATAAAAAAAGAGCTAATTTTAAAACAACAACATATTAGAGATACTGGCTTTTACAGAGGGCGTAGTTAATGTAAACAGATCTTTGTAGGGCGTGGCTTTCAGACCTCATTATCATAAACCGGTCGTTTTGAACGGAAGTGAAATTTGGCAGAATTAGAAAGGGGATATTTTATTATCTAAGCATTATTTTGTGTATAAAATTGAATGAAAATGGTCTGGAAAGCCCACAGATACACCACAAAAAATTATATGACCTAAGTTTTTAAAGCTTTCTGAAAGTGTTTTAAAGTTGGCTGCTTTTTATTAAAGGTTCAGTATGCAGTTTCTGTAGAACTGCAGCAGTTAGAAATATTTTCAACAGGCAAAGCATTCTGATCCCTCCCCCTCAGAGCCATATGTGGCTCTGCCCCCTTGTGGTCTGTTGAATTTCAAATTCAAGCTCTGTTTTTATTGGCTGATTCAAATTCAAGCTCTGTTTTTATTGGCTGGTTACAAACTCTGTTTTTATTGGCTGGAAAATGGCGGGTCACCTTTTCTTTTTAGAAATGCTTATTTACCACCTGGAGAAGCAAGGGGACAATATTTTTTTTATTTTTTTCAGAGATTACCTGGCTAACATCAGTCTGTCAGGAGGTAGTGACAGAGTGAAGAAATATGTTCATAAAAAAAGCTACATACTGCAGCTTTAAACTGATTTTCTTTCATGACTTTGTACTTGAACACATAATGAGGAGTGTGCGATAAAGAAAAACGAAGGTCAGTTCTAAAAAGTCATTTTACAAATGTACAACAAACTACCAGTAACTACAAATGTATTTATTTATAATCCACCAAAGACCTGACAGAGGACCTGAGAGATGGATCATCCTTCAGCTGATCATCTGCTGTATGTCACTTCTCTGGGAATCAATCACCTTGATTTGTGCTAAAATGACTTGTGTTAAACTGTGTGGTATTTTTCACACATGCAACTAAAGAAAATGTAACAAGTTGTGTATTTATCACAAGCTGCTATAGAGGCCACAGCAAAACTTTCAAAGAGGATTTAAAGAACTGCATCAGCATACATCAGAGTGATTTAAAGAACTGTTTATCAGACGAAATGGAAATGTAAAGAAATGAGGGTTGATTCAAGACTTTTGCACAGTACTACATGTCCAAAAGTCAATGGCTGATGTTCCTAAAGCTCTTGCTGCCCAATTTGTTTGTTTAGGTTATGAACAAAACTGAAAATCTTATTCATTTATTAAGGTTGGGACATGTGAATTATCCTTCTGAACACATTAATAGCAGACGGTGGCAACAAAACTTTAGTGAAAATTTAAAATACAGGTAGTCCTCGACTTACGACGGTCTCAAGTTATGACGTTTCGTGGTTAAGACGCATCTCCCATTTAAAATAAAAAAATAGATAAATAATTTTGAAATTTTATTTTGAAAAGCCGAGTTACACAGTTACGCAGTTTTACGTAGTAAACATAGCTGCGGAGGAATTCTGCCCTGTACTCTCTAAAAAAGCTAAGTCTGGTCCTCTAGACCAGGGGTCACCAACCTTTTTGAAACTGAGAGCTACTTCGTGGGTACGGAGTCATACAAAGTGCACCAGTTTGATAAACTCATCGGAAATAACAAAGAGAAAATTGAAAAAATGTATAATAAATATATTTTTAAGAACATATTTTTAAGATAGACATTTTAAAATATATATAAATACAAAAAAAGAACAACAACTGAATAAAATGAAATTTTAAATGCAGCTTAGTAGTGAGTTGTGCTATTTTTAGAACAGGTCCGCAGCACCTCAAATGGTCCTTGGGGGCACCCGGGTGCCCGCGGGCACCGTGTTGGTGATCCCTGCTCTAGACATTCAAAAAACAAAACAAAACTGTACTGTGAACGCGGTTTTATGTCGTAAACGAATATGGAGGATGGACCGAGCTGGACGGCGGTTTTATGTCATAAACTAATGGAGAATACGGAGGAGGGACGGAGGAAACGGCTTCACCAGCATACCAGTAGGAAATTAACTCTTTTTTTCCTTCATTATGGCTCCCAAACGTATGTGTTATTTGATAATTATGTAGGGTACTGTGTTAGGATAGGCTAAGTGCATGGTAAAATACTGTACATGTATATGGTGCAGTACCGTAAAAACCGGACTATAATACGCAGTATTTTTGCTCATTTGAATGTCCAGCGTATTAAACACCGAAGAGTATTATTTATGGATTTTTTCCCATATTTTTAGACTAATTTTTCGCTCTGATTCTTCGTTTTTCATTTTTGGCGAAAATGGTGCAGTACCAGTTTCGGCCGCTATAGAGGCGCTGTAGGCAGCAGCCAGCAGAGGACTCAGAGAGTGAAGAGGAAGAGGGGCCACTTCCAGAAGTTTCTACTTGCTGTGTTCGAAAAAAGCCTCCTTTGGTCGGACTGACTCTGTCGCTGCCCGCTCCCTGCTGTGGATGTAGCTGTTTTTGTTTGCAAGATACCACTCATAACCACACCGCGGATTTTTAAATCCAGCTGATTTCACATTTGGTTCAGCTCAGGAGCCCGTCTGCTATAGTGAGGTAAGAAATATATTTTTAAGCGTTTATTTAGCTAAATTTAAAGAAACAAAGCGTCCGGTTTGACCCGCCTGGCGCCTGCATAAAAGTCAGCGAACTTTTTTTTTTAATCCAGCTGATTTGAACATTTCGTTAAACTCAGGAGTACGTCTACTATTAAGTCAGCTCAGAAATATATTTTTTAAGCGTTTATTTAGCTAAATTTAAAGAAAGAAAGCGTCCGGTTTGACCCGCCTGGCGCCTGCCTAAAATTCAGCGAACTTTTTTTTTTAAAATCCAGCTGATTTGAACATTTCGTTAAACTCAGGAGTACGTCTACTATTAAGTCAGCTCAGAAATATATTTTTTAAGCGTTTATTTAGCTAAATTTAAAGAAAGAAAGCGTCCGGTTTGACCCGCCTGGCGCCTGCCTAAAATTCAGCGAACTTTTTTTTTTTAAATCCAGCTGATTTGAACATTTCGTTAAGCTCAGGAGCCCGTCTGCTATGAAGTCAGCTAAGAAATATTTTTTTTCTCGCAAAGAAATAATTGTTTTACCGTGTTTCCTTGTGAAGATCTTCGTACTCGCTTGCTTCTGTCGCCGCCATCTTGATTAGGGCAAATGAGGCGCTGACGCGTCGCGTGGTGATGACGCGTATTAAACTCCGAGGCGTATTGTGTATGTTTTTTTCTTGTTTATTGTTAATAATTGGACAAAGCGGATTAAACACCGGAGCGTATTTTCCTCCGGCGAATACGGTATGTACGTATGTTCTTACTTACGTCGAAATTCGGTTTACGACGTCGCGTAGGAACGGATCTCCATCGTAAGTCGAGGACTACCTGTAAATGTAATTCATTTATTTGAAAACTCAATGAAAAACTGTTTTGCTGTTTCAAATTTCATGCTCATTAATCCAGGTACAGAATCCAACAATGTTCAGTCAGGTCATCTGGATGGTTTTGTTCTTGCTGTTGCTGAGACGTTTCATCCTTTATCCAAAGGACTTCATCAGTCTGAGAAGTCAACATGAACTCAGTCCCACAGGCAGCACACTCCCACTCCTGGGCCCCGCCCCAGAAACCATCTCATCACCAGCAAACTGGTTGGTCCACTATGGGAGTGTGCTGCTTGTGGGACTAAGTTTGTTGTGACTCTCAGACTGATGAAGTTCTTTGGATAAAAGGTGTCTCAAAAAAAAAGAAAAAAGAAAAAAAAGAAACCGTCCAGATGACCTGACTGAACATTGTTGGGTTTTTTACCTGGATTATTGAACATGAACTTTGATGTTTTGAACCACTTTGGATATGGCTGCATCAGTGGAGTCGACAAGGGAGAGGGCGGGCCCCAGAAACCATCTCACCATCAAACTGGTTGGTCCACTATGTGAGTGTTCTACTTGTGGGACTAAGTTTGTTGTGGCTCCTCAGACTGATGAAGTCCTTTGGATGAAGGACAAAACATCTCAACAAAAAAGAAACCGTCCAGATGACCTGACTGAACGTTGTTGTTTCTCTGTAAAAAATAAAAAAGTTTTTATCTTTGGTCCAAAGTTTAATGAGCAGATGTAGCAGTTTGTTAAAAAAAAAAGAAAAAGATAATTTCTATCCTCAGAATGATCAAATGCACTGAAGAGATCTTTAATCTTTCATCAGTTTTCATTCCTGCATGTGGGTTTGTTATTTGTGGTTGAACAGAAGCCATTATTTGTCCTAATTATATATATTTTTTCTTGTAAATTATGCCCAGTTTTAATAGTCAAAACAGTTTTTTTTTTCTTTTCTTTTTGTACGTTGCTCAGGATCTTGAAGGTTAAAGTTTCAGGGATGAGTGCAGTGGAACATTTGGTGTATCTTTTTATGCCTACGCTTTAGTAAAACATGTTCAAAGAAGAAGGTTATCTGAGGAATGTAACAGAGTGTGCTCCTCTGTTTGCAGCAAGAACAGGATGGCAGTGGGCTGCAACATGGAGATGAACGTGGCTACAACACACCACCCAACCAGCCAAACGCCTTTTCTTACCTGCAGGGGTTGTTGATCTTAGAGGGATGGACATTGATGTAAGGAGAGACAGGTTTGTCCACAAATGAGCCGAAGCCCAGCCAAAGGTCTGAGGTGTGCGCCGCCATGCGAAGGGACAGAGCCACGCCGACCGTCTTCAGCTGTATGGAAACACAGAGACCATTGAGCAACAAGTGAAACAGTTTGTTTCCTGCTTCCTCTTTTCTTCCAGCAATTCCTCATTACAGACAGAAGAAAACTGGGTGGAAAAATCCAAATTAAATAGAAATCTTGGTGATACTGTATATATCGTATTTTCCGGAATATAGGTCGCGGTTTAAAAAAAAAAATTTTTGCATGCCCTGCGACCTATATTCAGGTGCGACCTATTTATGGCTTTTTATAAAATAAGCTGATTTGTAATCATTTATTAACAAAAATTAAACTGAGACACACTCTTACAATAATGTCAGCTAACAAATATATTTTTTAGGTGTTTATCCTGCTAAAATTATTCATTTATTAAAGAAAAGTTCAGCTCAGACACATATTTGCTATAATTTTTATCAAACAAATAATTGTTTTTAAGTGTTAATCTTCTTAAAAGCCTTGCTGTGCGCTCCTGTGGAAGAGACATTTGCAGCAGAGCTAAACACGGTCCACATTTTGACGTAGGTGCGACCTATATTCAAGTGCGACCTATATATGGATTTTTTCCCCCAATTCTTTGGCAATAATTGGACAATGCAACCTATATTCAGGTGCGACCTATATTCCAGAAAATACGGTACTTGTTTTAATGAGTGTGTGTGTCTGGGAGTCTTAACACCTACATGGTTGAGGTTTTCCTGCATGGAAGCTGATACATCCACCAGATAGTACAGATCCACGGGATAGCGCTCCAGCTGCTTCACAGCCACAGTGAAACTGGCCTCTGAACCTAAACACACACACACACACACACACAACATCCCCTTAAATGAATTATTTAATCACTGTAATGCCACTTTAATTGGTGATATATGACTTATCTGTGCTGCTGATCTCTTGCCTTTAGGCTGCTGTATCCATACCCATCTGCTCACTACAGACTCATGTTCAGGCTGCTGTTTAATACACTGTATTATTTACATTATTAGTGTTAAGCGTATATCTTAGATTTTTTTAGTGTATCGTTTAGTGTATATTTTAGCGTATATTGATCCTTGTATACTGTCTCTTTTTACACTTTATAGTTTTGCTATTTGTGGATGTAACTGGGACCCTGAGTACACAATTTTGTTCCACCTCATGTACCACATGTGATGTGAATGACAGTAAAGAACCTTGAACCTTAAATTAGAAATCTGCCCAAATAAACACTTAAAACGTCCTCAGATCTGGAGATGCAGGTGGTCTTTAAGAATTTAGAAAAGCGGTATACAAATAAAATTATTGTTATTATTCCAATAATTCTCAGTCAGGTCATCTGGACAGTTTTTTCTGAGACGTTTCGCCTTCTATCCGGAGGGCTTCATCAGTCTGAGGAGTTGCAGTAAATGGTTATCCCACCTGGACTAACACTTAAGGAGTTTACTGCAACTCCTCAGGCTGATGAAGCCCTCTGGATAGAGGGAGAAACGTCTCTACAAAAAAGAAAAAACTGTCCCGATGACCCGACTGAGAATTACTGGAGATACCTGGATGACTGAACATTACATTTGTTGCATTATTATTATTATTATTACCTGGTCTGAGGGTGATGCTGATGTCTTGCGGGAACA
>JBBPBX010005123.1:41555-73380 GCA_038048925.1 Garcialebias charrua | reverse complement strand
ACAGACTCAAAGAGCCTCTCTTCAGTCAAGAAGTGGGAAGACACACACAACGACAGTGACCTGTCGCAGTCTGTACAATCAGACACACCTGCGACTGCGCCGACTGTTGTGACACACCTGAATTACACGGAAAGAGGTAAACGTAAGAAGAAACGTTGGCCGAAACCTAACTGGTTCCTGTGTACCGTCTTCTCTCAGCTGTGCGAACAGCTTAAACTAAACGGTGGCATCCTAACTTGTGCCCATGGACGGACGTCCTCACCTGTGATCGTGCCCATGACGGACGTCCTCACCTGTGTCGTGGTCCCCCATGACCAAAGGGGGGTGATGTTAGGCCATGCCAAAGACAAAGATTTGAATGTACACCTCAGAAACACTTTTGCTTTCGCCCAGAAAAACCTGGAAAAATCCGCTGAAGGACGTAAGGCGTACTATGACCAGAAGGCCTCTCACAATGAACTCCAAGTGGGAGACAGAGTCTGGTACTATACGTTCGCTCCAGCAACCGGGAAAGGAGGGTCCGAGACCGGAACTCTCGCCCGCAAACTAATGCCCAGGTGGACTGGACCTCATCTGATAACAGACAAAGTGTCCTCAGTCGTCTACGAAATCAAAATCAGCAAAGGCCGCAAAGAGCCAATTGCTAAATGGGTACATCGAAATCAGATCAAACCTTACAAGGCGTTCAATGACTCCACAAAAGACAAAGATCTCACAAACTCACCGACTTCATGGGATAATAAGGTCGTCCAAACACAAGTTAGTAAATAAACTAATCAGGTTTAAACTACCATATTTCCCACCCTATAAGTCGCATTGTCCAATTTGAACTTAGAAACGCTAAGCCTAAAACCCACAACAAAAACTAACCTTAACAACCGTTTAAATCCACGAGATTTAATTTGACCTCGGTCATAAAGTTGAGACCTGTTTTTCTTGTGTGTTGCACTTTGGAATCTGACGACAAGAGTGTGTCGAAGCAGTGAAACGTTGTTTCCTTGTTGTTTAGTCATTACTGTTGTCATTAGTTGAGATATTGTTTTGGTTCTGAACACTCCCAGCCAAAAAGGTTTTGTATTAACATTGGTTAATGAATGATATGGATTTAACTATGCCAACATGCAGTTCGTTTTGTTAAATCTCAATCGTCGAAGAGTCAATGTAGTTTAAAGCTACTCAAGGTACCATAAACTACATTGACCTCACAATTTCTAAATTGAACCGATTCGATCGTTTCTATTCTAGATTGTCTATTCATTTTGATGAGTCTCGCCATAGACTTCAAAATTTATTAGGAATACCAAATCCTACGTCGTTCGTCTAAAAGACAACAGACATTTAGATCAAACTATATTTCATTTTTTATTTTAGTTTAACCTAAACTAAGTAATGAATGGAGGAATAGTTTGGAATTAGAGGCCTTCGTTACAGAAGCCCTCCAAAATTCTATAGGTATAGATCCCTATATCTAATTTACAGAATTGATCCACCCCTTAATTGGTAATTATAGCTGATCTAAACCATGATAGCTTACATACCAGGTGCATATAGGTAGGGCCTAATGTAAAATCCCAATCATAAGCCCACCTAAAACCACATAATTGCATGACACATAGAACCAGAGTGGCACTGACTGGAAACCAACCAGCCAACAACCTTCGATGTGGGGACCTGCAGCTCCAACGCTTGGTCTTCAACCTTCATCCAAGGGTCGCCTCCTCTGCGTCAATCGAGGGATCCCCTCTACATGCTGATTATGAAAACAATTGTTGCTGATCAATCAACAAAACTAATCGTTGTGGAATTACCGCTGTGGATTATAAGACTTTGCTTTCCAAGGGATCACAGACTTTGTTTTCCAAGAGTTAACAGACTTTGTTTTCCAAAGGATTAAAAGCTTTTCGCAATGGGATTACCTCCGAACAGTATGGAATTTCCAAAAACTTTATGGGATTATAATTTTTGATTTTTCTTTTCCACTTGCTGGATTACTTCAAGATCAAAGACAGTTCAAGGTTTCCTTTCGTGTTGGACCCCATCCCCAAGGACTGGCGATGGCTTCCAAAAGGGGGGAGATGTAGTGGGCATGACCTTGTCCACTTTTAAGACACCTGTGTACTTTTGAACTGTCCAGTGATGACCTTTACTGACCTCTCAGTAAAGCAAGACATTTACTACAAAATCATTCATTTAGCTATAATCTGATAAATATAGTCACCAAAAGAGACTATTTCTATCTTTGATTTTAGGCTGATGTGATCAAAAGAATAACTTTTGTCATTTTCATGATGTGTGCTTTTAAGCTGTGTTATTCTTTAAGAGTTAAACTGTGTTCACTGCTGTGTTAAAGGGAAATCTCGGGTCACAGAGACCCGACTGTTTTGTTTAGAAATAAGAAGACAGTTTAATCCGTTGTTTTTCATGAACAAGGCTCCAGCTTCTCTGTCTTTCCCTAAACAAATCTCTCTCTGCTCTGGCCGTAACCTTGGGCCTGATAAGGCAAGTTCACTCCTCTCTTTGTTCCTGCTTTTTAAGTTCTAACTGTGCGAGAACGCTTCAGAGAGTTTCTGGGAGCTTCAAAAGAGATGTGAACCCTTCCCAAAGAGCTGGGTACGTTTGGTCAAGAGCTAACGACCTGCGTCTTCAGCTAAGGACTGATAACAGGTTGTTATGGGTCCACTCCGAGCGTAAGCTCAAAAACTTTGTTATTCCTTCCTGGAATAAATTATCTTGAGCCAAGAAGCCACGACTGTCACGACTTCTGCCGACGAAAGCGAGTATCACCGACACCGACAAGGTAAACACGCGTGGAGTCCAGCTTGGACTTGCGGGACCGACGACTCGTCAGTCTAAAGTTGACCACAGCTCTTTACCAGAACCAAGGCGGACGTCTTAAGGTAAAGGAGCAGCTGTTTGCTTGCTGGAGGTGTGATGATATCTTAGCTGGACGCGTACGGAAGAGTGTCATCTGGTTTCATAAATGCAAGATAAACTTCCTCTCTTAACCTCCCAATTCTTCTTAAATCTTTCCTCCTATTATTTCCCCTCTCAATCTAAGCTGGAAACTATATTAAGCTGAAGAGCCCACAGACTAAATATGTTAACATCCAATATTGAAGTCTGTTGTGTTAAATTTAAGTGTGCTGACGTATTAATTTGAAAGAAAGTGAAATCATGTCAATCAAGTGTAATGGTGTTAATTTAGTTGATTTATTTTAAATAAATGATAGTGTCTCTTTGACATATCAAACTAAGTCAATGTCCATTGTCACTTAATGGCTCTGTTTATTTATCCATCATAAAGATCACAGAAATATTGGGTAAACTGAAAAAGAAGAGAATCCGTGAAATTACTATTCAATCTGAATAAATTAATTAAGGTAAAGAGGTCAGTATTAATATTGACCTCCTCATAACCCCTTACACTCCCAAAGCGGTAACTGATGTTTTTTTTAATTTGTATAATAGAACAAAATGTTAATTAGATAAATATTAAAGACCGTGTAAAGTGAAATTAAATCTGTGTTTTTATTTTGTCACACGGCATAAATATGTGTTATTAATCACCCATATAAATCTGACTGATTAAAAACATTGATTTCCTTATAAAATTAAGTCTCAAAAATCATGAAAAAACTTGATTTTGCCTTGCTCTAGAACGCTGGGGGCGTGTCGCACGTGGGCGTGATTTCAGCGCTGTACTGCGCCATGTCCAGCCCCCTTCAGAGCTGAGCTGTGTGGGGAGGCATACGGGGGAAGCAGAGATCCACCTGCTCTGTTTTTATCTGAGTTCTGGCTTCCAGCAGCTCCTTTTTCCAAGAGTTACGCTGTTTTTAGTGCACTAACAACTCTGGTTATGTTTTTAAAGTTGAGGACACATAACTCCGCTGTTATAATCAGCGCTATTTTAGAAGATGAGCGGACTCGCGGTCCGAACCGGTCACATCGCATGCGGGGTCTGATCGCCACACACACACACACACACACACACACACACACACGCACGCGCGCGCGCGACCCGGTCACATCGCATGCGGGGTCTGATCGCCTCTCACACACACACACGCGCGCGCGCGCGACCCGGTCACATGCATGCGGGGTCTGATCGCCACACACACGCGCGCGCGCGCGGGGGGGGGGCGGAGGTGCGCGGAGGTGCAGGTGGCATGTGGTCGCTCCAGCAGCACGCCAGTACTGGAGGGAGACGGTCGGTAGCGAGTGAACGGCTCCACCGAAGAACGCATTTATAACGGCTGGAGCTGCAGGGGGTGGGGCTTGTGACCGCGTGACGAAACGCGGTCACATTTAAACCACGCCTAAAAAATCCTGAAAGAGAAATGTGTTTATACACAGTTTGATCTATAACTCCAAAATTAATTGAGCTACAATTTTGAGACTTTTTACTCATTTACAAGATTACAATTACGACATTTATAATGTTTATTGAAGAAAATGTTGAAATTCACTTTACACGGTCTTTAATAGTCAAAAGAACATTAGGTGCAAAGTGATTGGATAAATACATGAATGCTACACTAGAACTGAAAGTTATGAACCATAACTCATGTTCCCTGAAGGAAGGGAACGAGGTGCAACATATGACTATGGGAATTGCACCGCCGCGTGGTTCACCTGAAGTAATACAATCACGCCTTTTAAGGCAGGTGGACGTCAACAAGGAGGCCCCACCCTCTTTGCATAAAAGGGGCTGACACCTCACCTTCATCCTCCAAGTGCACTTCACCGAGCTTGGGCATTGAAAGGGCAAACATGTGTTGCACCTAGTTCCCTTCCTTCAGGGAACATGTGTTATGGTACATAACTTTCAGTTCCCTTATCAGTCAGTCCACTCAGTGCAACATATGACTATGGGAACGTAATTCAATCACACCCCGGAAATGCATGCTTGTGGGAACTTATGCCTTATGGTGTGCTCACACCGAGCAGCATTTTGGCAGCAGGAGCGTCCAGTTTACATGTAAAGTCAATGATGGACGCACTTCCAGGCACCTCCTGGCGTCTGGCGTCAGGTCGCGTGCGTGTTGAGCGTGCTGAGAAGCGTTTTTCCGTGCACGTGAACCGGCTTCCGCCTCCAAACCGAGATTCAACATGCTGAAGATTTTGCGGTTCAAACTTTCAGACGCCGCTCAACTCTACCCGATTGGTTGGTGTGTCAACCAATCAGGGAGAGTCGGGGGAGAAGAGCGGGGGTCAGGGGGAGAGTCCCTATGTGACGCGGAAACGAGGGTGCGCGCGCACTATGTGACGTATTGTTTGTCGGAAAAAAAAGAAAAGACCCGCGAGGTCGTGGACTATGGAAGAGAAACTCATTGTAGCTGTGTGTTCGCGACAATTCCTTCACGACCAGTCAAGTCTGCTCGACAGAGACGGAAATAAACAGCTCCTCCTCGCCTGGCGGAGTGAGCAGGACTCCGTGCGCAGGGCTCTGTATACCGGTAAGCTCCTCCCACACACCCAGCAGCTTCTGGCTTCTGGCGTTCAGCTCTGGACATGCTGCATTCACAAGTGCGTCCACTTGCGTGCGTGAGGAGCATTTTGGAGGTTCAAAACACTGCTTGGTGTGACTGTACCATTAGACTACAGGCGCTAGCTGCTCATTACTCTGTGGTAGAGAGAACAGCTTGAGTTACGTCACATGCTGTGACATATAAGCTGTAGTGTTTTACAAACGTGTTTGATGATGCCCAGTTAGCAGTTGCACATATAGCTGCTACTGGAACACCTCTGAATAGGGCCCAGAAAGTGGCTAAGCCTCGGGTTGAGTGAGCATGTACCCCAGAGGGCACCGACTGACCTTTGCTGCTGTATGCCCTCTTAATGGCCTCAGTCACCCAGTGTGAGAGGCACTGTTTTGACAGGGCTCTGCCAACAGCAGGAGTAGCAAAACACACAAACAACTGGTTTGTTTTTCGCATACTGTTGGTTCTCTCCATGTAGGCGCTCAGGGCCCTAACAGGGCAGAGCGCGTTCAGCCGTCTCTGTTCTGCAGTTAGAACAGGGGGAAGAGGGAAAGTTGACAGTTCAAAGTCCAGACTCCTGGAATATAGAGTCGGGACTTTTGGTACATATGAGGGGTTTGGACATAGGGTGACCTTTGACCCGTCTGGGGCAAACCTGGTACACATTGGATGTACAGATAATGCGTGGAAGGCACCCACGTGTTTTGCTGAGCACAGAGCTAGGAGTGACACAGTCTTATAAGATAATAAATCTATCTTAATGCTGCTAAGAGGCTCGAATGGAGGCTCACACAAAGCATCCAGGACTAATTGTAGGTCCCACTGGGGGGGCCAAAGTCCTGCTCGGAGGTCTCTTCCTCAGCACGCCCTTCATGAACCGTATCATGAGAGGGTGGGCACCAGGTGATTTACCTCCCCAGCCCTTGTCGCATGCCGAGATGGCTGACAAAAAGACCTTAATGGTGGAGAAAGAGCGGCCCTTCTCCAACAGGTCCTGTAGAAAGGTAAAGAGATGGACTAAGTCACAGGAATATGAGATAATATTCCTCTCTAGACACCAGACCTCAAAAACACGCCACTTGTGAGCATAGAGAGTCTGAGTAGACTGTGCTCTCGCTCTCTGTATTGTGTTTACAACATTACTGGGCAGTCCGGAGGCCATTAATCGGTCCCTTTCAGTGGCCAGGCCCAGAGCTACCATAGTTCTGGGTGTGGGTGAAGGATTAGGCCATGGGCCTGGGTCAGCAGGTCCCTGTGGGAGGGGGGAGTAGCTGCCATGGTGTCCCCTCCAACAGTGAAATCATCTCTGGGAACCATGCTTTCTGCGGCGACCTGGGGGCTATCAGTATTAGCGAGAGAGCCCCACTTCGTACACGTTCCGTCAGGGCATCTGTCCCCAGCGGTGCATCTGTCTCCCTTATCGAGTGATACAGGGCGTAGTGCGTATTGTTGTACTGCGACCTTCCATGGCTCCAGAGCCTTCATGCACTCTAGGCCAATCAGTATCTCCCTTGTTCGCTGAAAGGGGGCAAGTTGCAATTGTTTGTTGATCCATATCTGTAGAGGGCACATTTTTTATAAGGCCAGAGGCACGCAGACTATTGTTGCCGCCAAAAGGCCCAGGAGGCGCTGGCACAGCTTTAGAGACACTGTCTGGCCTAGCTGAAAATGTGCTAGGCAGAGGTGGAGGGATGAAACCTGTGCCTCTGAGAGCCTTGCCCTGTATAGTATGGAGTTGAGCTGTACTCCCTGAAATATGTTAATCTGGGATAGGGTCAGATCGCTCTTCTTTAGGTTTATAATAAACCCCAGAGCTTCCAGGTGAGACATTACCCTCTCTTGGCCGCTGTTTTCTGTCGAGCGCCAGCCGTTTCTGTGGGGGGCAACGTGTGGCCGAGTGGTGTCGAGGTTGCGCGCCCTGTGTCCACTAGCGTCTCTGGGTTGCACGAAAAGCTTTCTGGGCATCTTTTCATGCAAGGCCTCTTCCTGTTTCCTCCTCTGTTTCTAACCTACTCTGAATCCTTTCGAGAGCACCGCCGAAAAGCCCCGTGGGCTCGATGGGATGATGGAGGAATGGGTTCCGCTGGCCCTCTGGCAAGTCCATCAGCGTTAGCCACAAATGGCGTTGAGCGATGACAATCTCGGCCATACTCTTCTCCTGAGCGATGGCAGCTGTTCCCATAAGGCGAAGAACAAAGTCTGTTTCCTTGCAGGCTTCCTCTAGAACGTCAGCCGCCTTCTTTTTGTTGGAGGTCTGCTTGAGCTCCTGAAGTTTTTCCACCAAGTATGCCTGCATCATAGCTGAAGCGTTCATGGCGCGGACTGCAAGGCCTTGTGCTCGGTAACATTTTTCGAGCTGGGAGGCCGACACGCGGCAGGCCTTGCTAGGCAGAGGTAGTCTGGAGCCCAAAGTTCTGGGGGCTAAATGTGCTACCAACGTGTCCTCCATCTAGGGGATGTTGGCCATGCCAGCCGCCTCGATTCCGGCAACGTCCAGGAACTGGGAGAGAGGCAAAATCATTGGAGCCCTGGGTTCAGCCCAGGTGCGAGTCATCTCCGTGTGGAAGTTGGGAAAAATAGGCATCTGTGCCTTGTGGTCGACTGCTGCTTGGCAAACCCGAAGTTCCCAGCCAACCTCGTTAACTGTTGTTGAGGTGGGGGTTCTGGCCAATTAATCTGCAACGCGTCTGCTGCTCTGCGACATAGCTCGAACAGAGCGGGGACAGACACATCAGTCTCTGGTTGACCTGCCTCGGGGTTCTGGGAGAAGTGCTCATCTTCTCTTTCATCCTCGTTTTCAGCTTCGTCATTAGTTAGCTCGCCCAAGGCTGTTAGCGAGAGCTCATCTGCTCGTAACAAGTCCCTCGTGTCAAACTCAACATTGGAGTCCCCGAGGGAGGCCACCATGTCCATGTTTCCTCCCCAGTCGGCTGGACCGCTGTCCTCCAATTCAACAGCCTCAAGCTCTGCAGTGGGAGTGAGTGATTTGTCGAGGAGCGGTTTCCGTGCTGTGGTGGAGCTGCCCATGGCTTTGACCACAAAGTCCATGCGCCTCAGTCTCTCGGCCTCACCTAGCTGGTTGCAGTGAGGGCAAGATTTGGGGGAGTCCAAAGCAGTTTTCGCGTGTAGCATCCCTAAGCAGACAGGATAGGCCTCGTGGGTGTCCGCTGCTGAGAGGGAATAACCACATCCGGTGGGGTAGTTTCGGGAGCCGGGGTTGGCTAGCCTGCTATTCTTGTTGGAGTTCTTCGACTTCCTCTTGCTCTTCTCCGGAGCCATGGCTGAGAAGAGGCGTCGAGTTGTAGCCAGTTAGCCATCCGCTAACCATTGCGAAGATGTCCTCATGTCAAGCTGCTCTCGGTGGCTAGCCTGATAGCACGCTAGCTCCGCAGGAAGCGTGTGGCGCAGTTAGCATCTCGTAGCTAAGCTGCAAAAAGAGCAGAAGAAAAAACCTCGAAAGTTAAGTTGATGACACTGGGTTAGCCTCCGCTAACCCACGTGCTCACAGGAAAGTTCTCTGTAACGCTCAGGGCAGGGAGCGAGCTCACCTCCAGTCGAGTGATCCGGTCACAGAGAGTCCAGTGTGTGACTGCTGGAGTTAGGTGCTTGATTCCCTGCAACCCTGTAAGGTAAAGCAGATTTTTTTTTTTTATTAAAAAAATGAATGGTTAAAAGAAATAAACAAAGCTGAATTCATTTAAATAGTTGAATACTAGATTCATTGGACCATTTATTTATAACTTTTTTGTTTGCATTAAGCCAGATGACATAGAAATGATGGATAGTAAATGGACTGTGCTTATGTAGACCTTTCTATCTTATCAAGATAATCAAAGTGCTCTACACTACAGTCTGTGTCCTCATTTACCCATTCATACAGCACTCTACTAGATCTATACAAAGACTAGTCAGTGTGTTAGATCACATTTGTACACATCGGAGGCAATGAGGGGTTCAGTGTCTTGCCCATGCAGAGACACTTCAGCATGTGATTGCTGGTGGAATTGAACCCCCAACTCTCCCATTGGAGGACGACTGTTCTAACCACTCATCCATAGCTGCCCCAGATGGGATGAAAGTTAAACATAAAAAACAGCTTACTTTTCATTTAAAGAAAAACAGTAAATAAAGAGAAGACAGGAAACAGCAGATTCTGAGCAGTTAGTCTAAATCAGTTGTAGTAACCTCAGAGTATCTGCTTGAAATTTAGAAAACAATTAAACAAAGCCCTTTATACACATTTTTATTTTATTTATTTTGGGCTAGCAGCGAGAAAAAAACACCTCTCATCAGACCAAACCCAAAGGACTCTGTTTGGGCTGAAATGTTAAAGACAGTGTAAAGTAAAATTCAATGTGTGGTTTTAGTTTGTCACATGGCATAAATATGTGTTATTAATCACCCATATAAATATGATTGATTAAAAACATTGTTTACCTTATAAAATTAAGTCTAAAAAATTATGAAAAAACATAATTTTCCCTTGGTCTGAAACGGTGGGGGCGTGTCAGCGCGTGGGCGTGGTTTCAGCGCAGTACTGCGGCCTGCAGCTGAGCTGTGTGTGGAGAGGCAGACAGGTACAGCAGAGCCAGTAAACCTGCTCTGTTTTTATCTGAGTTCTGGCTGTAACAGCAGCTACTTTTTCCAAGAGTTACGCTGTTTTTGTAAATAGTTTTCTTGTGTGTTTTTAATCTGGAATGAATAAAAAAATAAAAAAGTTGTACCATGCGGGAATTGAACCCATAAGGTTTGGGACGGAAGGCAAACGCTTTATCCATTGACCTATCCAGGCATTACAGATACTCAGTATAAAACCACGCGGTATAAAAACACGTTATGATTTGTACGGGTGCCCTGACCATTGCGACATCCAGGGAAGATGCACGAACGAGGCATAATTGATTAGCTAGCTAACAATGAACAAAATATCTATGCTATTGCTATCTGATGCTATCTGCGATTCGCGAGTGAACGGCTCCACCGAGGCGAATTTATACGGCTGGAGCTGCAGGGGGTGGGGCTATACTTAAGAAGACCGCGTGACGAAACTCGGTCACATTTAAAACACGCCTAAAAAATCCTGAAACAGAAATATCTTTATACACAGTTTGCTCTATAACTCCAAAATTAATTGAGCTACAATTTTGAGACTTTTTACTCATTTACAAGATTACAATTATGACATTTATAATGTTTATTGAAGAAAATATTGAAATTCACTTTACACGGTCTTCAAATCTCAAAGCAATGGTGTCTGGAAACAGCTGGGGCAGTTACAGGAGACAAGAATCAACACCCTGTCAATGCTTTGGTAAAATTAGGCTTTGAGTATGTTGATGCTAGAAAGAATTGTCTGTGTGTTCCTTTTTATAGAAGCTATAAAATGGCTTTATAGGTACAACTGTCAGGTTGGCGCCATCTACGGATGGCACCATCTGCATTTCTTATCAGTCATCTATGTTAGTTTAATTTAGTTTTATTTAGGTAATTCTAGTTTTGTCCATGGTTATTTACTCAGTTTGATTTCCAGTCCTGGTGTAGCTTTAGTTTATGTTTCAGGTGTTTGTGATTATAGATTGTTTACTCAGTTTAATTTCTTATTAGTCATCTGTTTCATCTGTTAGTTTTATTAGTTTTCCTTGTTCCTGTCCTGTTCTTTAATTCTAGTGTAATCCTTGTTTGTTTATTATAGTTTGGTCCATGTTTGTTTACTCAGTGTAGTTTCTAGTCCTGGTGTAAAGTTTCAGCTTATGTCTCAGGTGTTTGTGATTGTAGATAATTAGGGCGTGTATATTAGTTTGTTGGCGTGTGTGTGTAAGTGTCGGGCCATTCGTCCTGTTCCCTGGGGTCGTGTCCTTGTGTCCATGCTCTGCTACTGTTTCTTGGTTACGTGAGTACCTCCACGTCAGTCCTTAAGTTTTAGTGTTTTTGCACAAGTTCTAGCTGTGGTCACAAGTTCATGTGGATCACTGCCATGACGGTACTTTGAGTTTTTTGTGATTACTGCCACGTCTATGTTTGAACTCTGTGATTAAACATTTTTGAATTTTTATACTCGTGCCTCCGAGTGTCTGCCTGTCTGCACAACTGGGATCATCCTCCACCACACGCCCAAATCATGACAGAAATGGCCCGACCATGATCCGTGATCCCAGCAGACAAGTATTTAACTTCACTCGGGGGCAGAAGATGACAGCGCCAGCTCAGAGGAAAGCTGCTGTCATTCGAGTTGGCGGGTTTCAAACCGAACCTGTTTTTGGCTGTTACGAACCCGGACTCGAGGTGTATCCGTCCCCGTTGTTAATAGCCGAGCGTGAGCGGAGGAGGCGCGGTGACGGCCATGAGGAGCCGTCCCCTTTCTGCACTCCCTCACGCGCTGTTTCTTTGTGGTCCATCTCCGATGATGACCTGGAACCGGACTGGTTCAGGCTCGAATCCGCTTCTGCACCGCGAAGCCGCCAAAGAAAGAGGCGACCGAAAAAGACGACAGTTTCCGGGTTTCAACACGCCCCTCCTACGACGTTTCTTCCCACGCTGTCAGAGAAGCCTGGGAGGAGAGCAACGGTGGGGGCATCCCAGAGCCCGTTTGCAGTGACGTCCCAGGGGGGATGTAAGCAGCAGGAGGGGCACTTAACCCCACACACGTTTGCAGCGCATTCAGCTGTGAAACCAAAGAAGCTTCTTCAGGAAAAGGCTTCACAAGAGGACATGTGTTCGAGTTTATGCTCTAATGAAGTGCAGACGAGGCACTCATCGACCACAGGGGTCGCTGTTGGACAAAATCGTGAGGCCGCCCTCATACTCCAACAGTTAGACAGACTACTTACTGCTGCAAACAATAATCCCGATCTTCAATATAAATTTAACTCTTATACCCTGATGGAACATCTAATAACCTCCACACCCAATTTGCTACAGATACCTGGCCTTGCACAGACGTTACATTTGGTCAGGTCTTCAAAAACAGGTTTAGGACTCTCTGATTCTCCCTCTCCTGGTGTTTTTGTTAAGGCTTCTGGACTTTCAGAGAGTGCCGCTATTCCTGCACCTACAGAGGGTGCTGTAGTCTCAGCCGTCCCAGCATCCATGAAGGGTAATAATGTTTCAGCCTTAACTTCAACAGAGGATGTTTGTGAACTGGAACGTAATAATGTTTCAGCCTTAACTTCAACAAAGGATGCCTGTTAACTGGAACATGAGGTTGCTCAGATTATGCAACAGCTTCTAAGACTGTTTTCTTCTGGCTCTGGTGGCCTTGCACATGAGATTGTGGGTTTTCTTCACCGACTCCAGAACCTTTTTGAGTCTACTGTGTTTAGTACAAGTTCTCATGAGAAATACAACACCCACCGGATGATGGAACTGTTATTTATGTCCAAACACAGCCTTCCAAGAGATCCTGATTTCGCACGGTTATTAACTTTAATTAGGTCCTTGAAGACTATTTATTCAAAACCTTCCACCTTTTGCCCTTGTTTTCCTGTTGAGTTATCTCCAGTTTCCACAGAGGATGCAAATGCTACGAGCGTTACAGAGGGTGCTGACGTTATGAGTGCTACAGAGGGCGCAGATGCCACAGAGGGTGCTGATGTTATGAGCCAGCCAGAGGTCTCTCAGCCAGAGGTCTCTCAGCCAGAGGTCTCTCAGCCAGAGGTCTCTCAGCCAGAGGTCTCTCAGCCAGAGGTCTCGCAGCCAGAGGTCTCGCAGCCAGAGGTCTCGCAGCCAGAGGTCTCGCAGCCAGAGGTCTCGCAGCCAGAGGCCTCGCAGCCAGAGGCCTCGCAGCCAGAGGCCTCGCAGCCAGAGGCCTCGCAGCCAGAGGCCTCGCAGCCAGAGGTCTCGCAGCCAGAGGTCTCGCAGCCAGAGGTCTCGCAGCCAGAGGTCTCGCAGCCAGAGGTCTCGCAGCCAGAGGTCTCGCAGCCAGAGGTCTCGCAGCCAGAGGTCTCGCAGCCAGAGGTCTCGCAGCCAGAGGTCTCGCAGCCAGAGGTCTCGCAGCCAGAGGTCTCGCAGCCAGAGGTCTCGCAGCCAGAGGTCTCGCAGCCAGAGGTCTCGCAGCCAGAGGTTCCTCCTGATGACGACGTTCCTGATGACGACGTTCCTGATGACGACGTTCCTGATGACGACGTTCCTGATGACGACGTTCCTGATGACGACGTTCCTGATGACCACAGCGTTCCTGATGACGACGTTCCTGATGACCACAGCGTTCCTGATGACGAGGTTCCTGATGACGAGGTTCCTGGTGACCACAGCGTTCCTGATGACGAGGTTCCTGGTGACGACGTTCCTGATGACGAGGTTCCTGGTGACGAGGTTCCTGGTGACGACGTTCCTGATGATGAGGTTCCTGATGACGAGGTTCCTGGTGACCACAACGTTCTTGATGACGAGGTTCCTGGTGACCACAACGTTCCTGATGACGACGATTATGCTGAGGACGTCGACGTGGGTCCCGACGACGTGGGTCCCGACGACGTGGGTCCCGACTACGATGATGACGTCAACGAAGGTCCAGACAACATGGGTCCCGACGACGTGGGTCCCGACTACGATGATGACGTCAACGAGGGTCCCGACGACGTGGGTCCCGACTACGATGATGACGTCAACGAGGGTCCCGACGACGTGGGTCCCGACTACGCTGATGACGTCGACGACGAGGACGGTGCCGGCGAGGGTCCCGACGACGAGGATACCGCCGACAAGGGTCCCGACTACGCTGATGACGTCGACGACGAGGACGGTGCCGGCGAGGGTCCCGACGACGAGGGCTCAGACGATGATGATGCCGACGACGAGGGTCTCAACGATGTTGATGATCGTGTTCCTGCCATCGACGATGATGATCGTGTTCCTGCCGTCGATGACGATGTTGATGATGGTCGTGTTCCTGCAGTCGACGATGATGATGATGATGGTCGTGTTCCTGCCGTCGACAATGATGATGAAGTTGATGGTCGTGTTCCTGCCGTCGACAATGATGATGAAGTTGATGGTCGTGTTCTTGCCGTCGATAATGATGATGTCCCTGCTGACGTAGACGTCTGTATACCTGCCGACGATCGTGTCACTACCGACTGTGTTCCTGCCAGCTATGGTCATGTTGTGCCCGGTGTTGCTGTTCCTGCCGACAGCGTTTGGGTTCCTGTCTTGGCTGGCCGGTCTCCCGGACGTCCGCCTGGACTGGCTTCGTGTGATGGAAGGCCTCCCGGTCGGCCGCCTGACCTGGCTCCTGACGATGGAAGGCCTCCCGGTCGACCGCCTGACCGGCTTCTGCGTGATGGACGGCCTCCCGGTCGGCCGCCTGACCTGGCTCCTGATGATGGAAGGTCTCCCGGTCGACCGCCTGACCGGCTTCTGCTTGATGGACGGCCTCCCGGTCAGCCGCCCGCCCGGCCATTCTTCTGTTTTTGAACGTTGCCCAGGCCTTGCCCTGTCGGTTTTTGTTTAGTTTGTTCTGGCCTTCCGCCCTTGTGTTTTTTTTTCCTCGTTCTTGTGGTTCCGTGTTGCCCGCCGCCCTTGTGGTTCCTCCCGCCGCCCGCCCTGGTTTTTGGGGTTGTTCTTTGGGGGTCGCCTGGGGGCGTCTTTGAGGGGGGGGTACTGTCAGGTTGGCGCCATCTACGGATGGCACCATCTGCATTTCTTATCAGTCATCTATGTTAGTTTAATTTAGTTTTATTTAGGTAATTCTAGTTTTGTCCATGGTTATTTACTCAGTTTGATTTCCAGTCCTGGTGTAGCTTTAGTTTATGTTTCAGGTGTTTGTGATTATAGATTGTTTACTCAGTTTAATTTCTTATTAGTCATCTGTTTCATCTGTTAGTTTTATTAGTTTTCCTTGTTCCTGTCCTGTTCTTTAATTCTAGTGTAATCCTTGTTTGTTTATTATAGTTTGGTCCATGTTTGTTTACTCAGTGTAGTTTCTAGTCCTGGTGTAAAGTTTCAGCTTATGTCTCAGGTGTTTGTGATTGTAGATAATTAGGGCGTGTATATTAGTTTGTTGGCGTGTGTGTGTAAGTGTCGGGCCATTCGTCCTGTTCCCTGGGGTCGTGTCCTTGTGTCCATGCTCTGCTACTGTTTCTTGGTTACGTGAGTACCTCCACGTCAGTCCTTAAGTTTTAGTGTTTTTGCACAAGTTCTAGCTGTGGTCACAAGTTCATGTGGATCACTGCCATGACGGTACTTTGAGTTTTTTGTGATTACTGCCACGTCTATGTTTGAACTCTGTGATTAAACATTTTTGAATTTTTATACTCGTGCCTCCGAGTGTCTGCCTGTCTGCACAACTGGGATCATCCTCCACCACACGCCCAAATCATGACAACAACGAGCAGAGCTCAGTTGAAAAGCTGTAAACACTCTGTACTTGTGAGTCAACCATTTCTGGCCAAATGGTTGAAGTGATTCACCACACATGAATAACTTCAGCAACATCTTTCATTCTACCTAATTTTCTCACACCAAACAAAAAATAAATAAAATTAAAGAAAAATCAACAGGGTCGGGTATGATCTGATGTTCTGACATAAGGAGTGCACTCAACCTATTGTAGTAACTGCAAATCTTTTCCATTTTGCTTTAGATGTTCCATTGATCTATAGGGACAGTAACTTTACACACACTGAATCAGGGACATGCAGATGTCTGCCATTTACCCTCTGGGACAGGCAAGTGCCCTTTTAATTTGATTTTATGTTTCGCAGTGTACAAAATGTGGTCTATGGTGGCATGGCATTTATAGATAAAGAGTGTACAATATACAACCAAATGCCCCAAAATGAATGAGCATGGTAATTTTGCCTGAATGCACTCATGCCGTGCCACTCTCAGTATGAATGTGTTGCATGCAAGGCAGACAGTTGGACACAGTGGTGTGCTGCTGGAGCATTTCTGAGGATTCTGTTGTTTTTGCAGTTAGTACTCCATATTGTGGACTCAGCGTCAGTCTTCCAAATGATAGAGACCACAGAGACTCATGACACTTGATTTACTAAAAGAATTTGGATCATTAATCTGAGTAAGTCAGTAACCAACCACTTTAAAGAAAAAAAAATAATGTTGTTGCGTTGGTTTGAGTCTGTTTGAATGTTGTGTTAGTAAAATATCTAATGGATTATTAGATGGATTAATATTAAAACTTCACAAAGGTATTATTGAATGTACATTTACAACTGACTACCTTTTTTCTATCAGTCAGTTTCTAGGTGACCAGCACAGATAAGAAACCTTGGCAAACACAAACTACTCCTCAGACAGTTGAGATACAACTGACATGACGCTCATGGAGGCTCAATGGGATTAATCTGTCTAAATAAAGGTTTAATGAATAGTAAGATCAGTCTGCTCATACAGAAATGTAACCCAGGTTGAGCTAACCTCTGACAAACAAACCACATAACTGTAACGGTGGAGGTGGTGAAGCTCACAGCATTACCTGATGCATTGGGTGAGGCAGTTTGGCCTTATTAGCCGACATTACAGCAGACAGGCAAAACAAAGTTAAAAGATACTGCTAATATAAAATACTTACTGCAGTAGATGTTTTCATTTCAAAGAGTGACACATGGTGAGAATTTACAGTGAAATTCAGTATGTAGCCTACATAGTGTAAATATTACTTTAAACAACCTATTAAACACTTTATGCAAAATCGGTTTAGTGTTAGCTGATCATAGCAAACAAGAACTAAACGTATACAACCAGAAGTTGCAACATATACTGTCTACATTTTATTATTATTTTTATTTATGTATTTGTGTCCCGTCCGGCATTGTGGCACTCAGCATTGTTGTCTGAGTGTCAAGGTGAGGCCCAACAGATTTACTTTCACAAGCCAAGCATTATGGCTGACAATAATGCTCCACTTGGTATATAAATGAAACTTTATTAGTATTTGCTTTGGGTTTGTTTCAGATCTAATGGGGACAGGGACGCAAAAGAAAGAAGAAAAGAAAGGCAGACAAGTGGGAGAAGGGTTAAAAGGGAAAGAAGGGGATAAGAGTAGAAGAGAGAGAGAGAGGTATAGAGAGAACACAAATCAACATCATTGAAGTCTGTCTCTAGACCTGTGGAAAGAAAAAAGACAAAACTGAGAAACCACAACAACATATGCATGTATAATGATAGTTATAACATGATTAGAAAGTACTGTATAGAGTACAGCGGAAGAAAATGGATGAAAGCGGAAGAAAATGGATGGATGGATGTATTGAGTATATGGTAATACAAGATGTATTTATTGGCCACCACAACCCAACTGAGTGT
Organism: Garcialebias charrua; assembly: GCA_038048925.1. NCBI lineage: Eukaryota > Metazoa > Chordata > Actinopteri > Cyprinodontiformes > Rivulidae > Garcialebias > Garcialebias charrua. Next base: position 55,639 of record JBBPBX010005123.1, on the reverse strand, counting down.
GTATCTGATTTAAAACACAAAACACAACACAACTAGCTTTAAACAATAATCTTTAAATCAACCATCAAGAATGCAACATAATTATGACCAAAAATGGAAGATTTATTTGCAGTTACCTTCGTACAGATGAACATGTGGTACTTCCTGTTTGTCACTGTTGTATTCAGCTACGCATGTTGGACAAAGGCCTTTATCCATGTTTTACTTTTTTCAAGACTCTGTTTAGACTTTATAAATGAAATAACCTGTATTCCAATCTCTAAATGCTCAGGGTAATGCATGTCTGATTTGCATGTTCTACACTGACAACGTTAAACCATTTTTTTCTGATGATTTTTCATGAAATCCATGACTGCAAAGCATTCATAACGCAAAACCTCAACAATGTTGTTGGAGGAAAGGGTGGTGCAGCTCCTGCAGTTAAGGGGTATTTCACTTTAGGACAAATTGCTATAATTGATTGGTCAGTTGCTGACAAGCCTGCTGGACTGACAGGTGGCGTCATGTCAGTTGAGTGTGTTAGCAGCTGAGATCCACCCAAAACTTATATTCGGAGTGCTATCTGACAGTGTTTTAAAAACTTTGCGTATGGAGTCAACTCTGTCTATTTGAAAATATGTCATGCCCAACTGGACAGATTTGATTAAAACTTAAAAATATATATATATATATGTATAACTGCATCAACAACTGATTACTTTTTGGAATCAACCCAATTCAAGATAACTGCCTCATTTAGCTCTTTATATGGTGTGTTACCTGATAAGTATGCTGTATGTTCCCACACATGTACTCTTAATATTACACAGTAAGTAACTGTATGTTGTCTTGTGTTTTACCAAGTAAGTACTGTATATGATACCCAGTAAGTACCCTATACATGAACTGGTACAAGTCCAGTACGTTTCCCCATACGTGACTTTTATTTTACCTTGTAAAGTACCCTGTATGATACATGGAAAATATTCAAAGTTCAAGTCAAAGTTTATTTATATACCACATTTAAACAACCACAGCTGACTGAAGTGCTTCACAAGAATTACAACATCGTAGATAAAAATATGATAAAAGAAATAAAAGTGAGTTTAATAAAATAAAAGTATTTATTTATTTTATTTATAAAATGTATTCATTTTAAAATACAATACAAAACAATCCCATAAACTATAAGAATACACAATATAAAATGAAAGGTAGCAGAAAGAAGACAAAAATCTTATTATATCTGCCCCTTTTTTCAAACAATTAGTTCTAACAATAATAATCTTCAAGTAACAGAACAAAGTGAATAACTTTCTAATTTTTCTAACTCTAATACATTACACATTAAGCTACTTCATATATATTTTTTAACAATTTAGTTTTGACCATTTTCTTAAATGTACACATTGGCTTGGAATTTTTACCTTCATTCTCAGGGGTGCTCATTACGTTGATCGCGATCTACCGGTCGATCGCGGAGGCACTACTAGTAGATCGCAGCGTGACATTAAAAAATTGTCAGCCTATCAAACATTTCGTCACTTGATTGACATGCAGGGCAACCAATCAGATGACAACTGAATTTTGAGCTTTAGCCTATCAAACATCCCGTCACTTGATTGACATACAGGGCAACCAATCAGATGACAACTGAATTTTTAGCTTTAGCCTATCAAACATCCCGTCACTTGATTGACATACAGGGCAACCAATCAGATGACGAGCTTTAGGTCACTGCTCATGCTAAAAACAACGGCGCGAAGTGCATCAAAACATACAAGCGAAAACAATCTGCGAATTACCTCAGATTTTAAGCCCTTGCTAAAATATGAGTGAGAAACCTGGACCAAGTAAGAAGGCAAAAACGTATCACTTTCATACGGAATGGGAGGTAGACTTTTTTTTCCAGTCATTTTTCACTCACCAAACTTCAAAAGTGAAAGCCGCCACCGAAGCATCGTTCCGGGTGAGTCACGCCGGGTGTTTGTTTTGTTTTTTGAATGTCCAGAGGACCAGACTTAGCTTTTTTAGATGTGACATTAGTATTGTAATGACGCCAACACTGCAGACGAAGTCCAGCCAAACAGAGTTTATTTAGAACAAGGAAGAGCTGCTATCACTGAGGCTACATATCACGCCTCAAAAAGAAAATGCAGTACACACACGAACGAACTCCCCGCTAGCTGACTGCTCACACACCGCTAGCTGACCGCTCTTCTTCGTCTCTCTTTTTCCGGTCGCTCACTCCCTGCTCTACCCCTCCCCTGCCCACATGACCTGTCCAACACATGAGGGCGGGAGTAAACAGAATTATATGGGGGAAGTCCCTGACACCCCACACACAAATGAAGGAACACAATACAACTCCCCAACAAACACACAGAACCACTTGGACCCCAAAGCAGAACCAAACACAGGGTCGTTACAGTATTGATCCTCAGCATTTTTTATAATTACACTTTATTTATAAAGCCCTTTAAAACAACCACAGCTGCAACAAAGTGCTGTACATATGAAACCATTTTAACTAATCATCACATATTTTACTCTTTTAAATACATTATTTTTCACATATTTCATCATTGCTTCTTTCAAGAGCTCCACCTGAAAATGCCTCATTAGAAACATCTGCCTGCTCAAAGCTGCTCTGACATTATTCTGTCTGTTGTGAGCCACTGGGGGGCTAGTTAGCATTGAAGCTAACATGTTAGCTGATGAACTGTTGCTCCTCGTTGTGTTTTGCTGTCACCACCCCCGGGCACCTCATGCGGTCCCTGCGGGCAACCAGGTGCCCACGGGCACCACGTTGGTGACCCATGATTCATTATATGTGCTGTGCAATATTGGCTTATAGTTATGCAAGGTACATCAACATACATTGGGCCTCATGCAAGAACCGTTCGTACGCACAGGTTTGTTCTTAAATTGTGCGTACGAGTGATTTAGGAGCATTTGTGGCATTCAACAATGTTTTCGCATTCTAAGATTTTTTTCAGATACGAACAAAATTTACGTGTGGTCCAGACCTGTCGTATATTTTACGAGCAGTCAGTCTGCTGTTATCCAGACGGATTTTCTTCACTAATAACTTTATATTTCATTAGTTTGAAGATATTTTGAGTTGAAAATAAATCACAATCTATAATTATGTTGAAAAGAGGCTGTTCTGTTTGAATTAGAATTATAATATTAAATGCGACCCGACCCCGGATAAGCGGAAGAAAATGGATGGATATTAAATGCAACGACACAAATTGGTTAAATTAAAATAAAGCGGCTATTAATTTTGTTAATTTCGCTGCCTTTTTTGGACTGTTTGGTGCATATGGAGGGAGAGGACAGTCTCAACATTGAAGTTTACAGAAAACCAACCCACACAGACCAGTATCTTCTGTTTGACTCTCACCATCCACTGGAGCACAAACTTTCTGTTATCAGAACCTTACAGCATCGGGCAGAACACATCCCCACAAGGACAGAAGGGAAGGAAAAGGAACAGAAACACATCAACAAATCGCTGCAAACATGTGGATATCCCAACTGGGCTTTTGTCAAGTCAGCGAGAAAATCTGCTAAACACAATAATCAACAGAAAAATGCTAACAGACGGAAAAACATTGTCATTCCTTATGTTGCTGGAGTCTCAGAGAATTTCAGAAGGATTTTCAACAAACACAACATCCCAGTACATTTCAAACCCAGCAGAACTCTCAGACAGAGGCTGGTCCACCCGAAGGACAGAACCCCCACACACAAACAGAGTGGTGTGGTGTATGCAGTCCAGTGCAGCGAGGTCTGCTCAGACCGTTACATTGGAGAAACGAAGCAGCCTCTTCACAAACGAATGTCCCAACACAGGAGAGCCACCACCTCTGGACAAAACTCAGCTGTTCACCTTCACCTCACGGACAAGGGACACTCATTTGAGGATGAAAATGTGCAAATTTTGGACCGAGAACACAGATGGTTTGAGAGGGGTGTTAAGGAAGCTTTGTATGTTAAGAGAGAAAAACCTTCTCTTAACAGAGGAGGAGGTCTGAGATTTCAACTTTCCAAAACTTACAACTCAGTTTTGGGGCTGATTCACAAAGGTCTTACACCGGATGGGAGCAGAGGTGTCTTGTCTGTGAATTAGACTAACAAAGTTTGTTGAGAAGCCTCTGTTGTTGGGCTGTGAGGTGTTGTTTGTCAATTTACATACAGTTGTTGTGTTTTCTGTCAGAGACTTCAAGGGAACTCCCTACTGTTAAGGTGTGTTCTGTCAATTTACATGTATGTGTTACCTCAGCTGTGATTAGTTGTGTTTTCTGTCAGAGACTTCAAGGGACTCCCTACTGTTAAGGTGTGATCTGTCAATTTACATGTATGTGTTATTGACTTGTAAGCCTGTATAAAACTTCTCGTTCTCACAGCTTCCATTCAGAATTGAAAAAGACTTCTGGACAGAAGTCGAAACGTTTTCTGTTACAAATAAAGTCCAGTTGATCCTGAATTGAACGCCTTTTTGATTTATCATGTCCTGGATGACTGAGAATCTTCACCAGCATATTAATTTTGTTGTATAGCACTACAATATTAATATGAAGTTAATTGAAGTTTCGAGACATTTTAAAATGCTTTTGTTCAAAAACACATCGGACACTTGCATGGGGGGGGGGGGGTAGCGGTGCGCGACAGCTCTTCTGAATAAGTGAAACTATAATGTAACACAGTTGTTTACACTAAAATTAAAAATATTTGACCAAAGAAAAACCAGAGCAGGGCTGGAGAGATAAATACGATTTTTATTTCTGTGACTGTACAACCCACGGGAGACATGACATTACAGCACATTTCATTCCTCGGCTTTAAAGCAGATTCACAGCTGACGCTGCTAAAAATTACAGATTTATTTATTTATTTAGTTAGTTAGTTATTTACTCTGAGAGCAGAACTTCAATCTCCGCACCCGTAAAGTTCTTCTTTTTACTTTTCGCTGTCATTTTTATGAACGGACACTTCCTGCTCTCTGAGGCAGGAAACGTAGCCCTATATGGTGTTTTGAGGGGTGGGAATTATGTAAATAACCTCTCCGCGTGCACGAGCAGGTGGATAGAACAGGTGCAATTCATCATATTTACGCAGCTCATTTACACACTTTTCCTGAGGATAGAAGAGTTTGTTGAATCTGACGTGGCATGTTCGTACGAACGCTTCGTACGAACAAAAGTAAGAGAAATTTAGGATAAAAATATGAACAAGTTCTTGCATGAGGCCCATTGTACATAAAAATAATACTACATTTGAAGATAATTATATGTTTAGCATTTTTGTATTGGGTAGATCTTTTTGACTAGTTTGTTTTATAAGTAGCTCGCATGCTGAAAATGTGTGAGCACCCCTGCTCCAAAACATTCCACAATCCAATTCCCTGGATTGAGGTAGGATGGAGGTAGACCGTCCCTTCAAACTAGTTCTGTATTTTGGTTTGACAAATATCTCTATCCCCTTAAGCAGTGTTGGGAATGTTACTTTAAAAGAGTAATTAATTATAGTTACTAGTTACTTCTCCCAAAAAGTAACTGAGTTAGTAACTGAATTATTCACCTATAAAAGTAATTAGTTACCAGGGAAAGTAACTATTGTTTGTTTGTTTGGTTTAAGTTTAGATATATCTACGAATTTAAAGTAGAAATGCTTACAGCACCTCAACAGAACATGACTGGTTGACATACTATACTTCAAGTTTTTTCTTCATTACAAAATACAGTTTAACAAAATAATATAACAATTGTGTTTTCAGCTCTATGTACACACTGTACTGTTCAAGTGTTTTCTTAGAAATAAAAGTAAACAGTTAAAATAAGTGCTTTGTAGTGTAAAATAAAATCAAACCCTCACACAACTGGTTCTTCAAATATTTTCTAAAAGAACCATTTTAACAATATGAAGTACTTTTAAAACAGTACTGAAAATCTGAATTACCTGTGAGTTGTGAGATGCTTCATCATCAGATCAGATTACAACGGACGTAGACAAACACTTCGCTCCTCTGGGACATTAATGTACACTTCACATGCACGTTCTTGCCTTTTACCTCAAGGAGAGTAAAGTAGTTTCCATATTTCCACTTTGAAAACACCAACTTTCCCTCCAGTCTCGCCATTGCTGTAGGACTTCACTTTTCAGCTTTGAAGCTCCCTGCAGCGCTTCGTGTGTGAACTGAACAACACAGCTGAGAGAAACGCAATTTCGGTCTTGTGTATGTCCTGTACATATTGCAGTTCTGACAATAAAGTTGACTTTGACTTTTGACTTTGAGAACCTCTGATTGGCTGACCTCTGCCTGACACTCTATCTTAGCCAATCAGCATCATCCTTATACATAGTTCCCAGACACGCCCCCAGTATTGCGCAAACCGGTTTTCGCACCACATCTGTAGGCAGAAGAAGGCAAGATGGCGAACTAGCAGAGCAAATTATACGGACAAAAACACGAGCTACCACAGCTTTACCAAGGAACAAGAGCAAACTGGCAGTGGTCGAGTTAAATGAGTTTGAGAAAGAAATCATGGCAGACGAATCAGACAACTTGTCACAAAGTAGTTACTCCGATATCATTAATTATTTAATTACTACAAGGAGCGAGCGCACACCGGCTTCACAGCACACCGGCTTCACAGCTTTAAATCCAAAAAAGATGTGTAAACTGTCTCAATCAGATCTAACCAGCTAAAAAAAGGTTTAACTAAAATAACACACAGCCAACAAACAGTCCAAGCTGAACACAGACCAGAACCAGCACTTTTGAGTCTTACCGTGTTGGAAGTTAGCATGTTGTTAGCATCTGGAGCGTGGCTCGCGGGAGCTCAGGTCGGACGGCGTGGATCCGTCGCGGCCGCGGAGGCACGTCCCATGGGACCGACGCGTCGCCCGCACGACTTGGCTCCCGTCCTCCTTCTCCCACTGGGACGGTCCCGGTGGACCGTGAGGAGGCCGCGTTAGCGAGATGCTAAGCTAGCCACAGCAGCATGCAAGACGGTGTCGCTAAAAAAAAAAAAAAAAAACAGCTCTAACACACAGACAGTTGTACTCTAACATTGTTTCACAAAATGATTTATGTAGAATATTTTGTTTACCGGCCAAAAGCACGACGTCTTCTGAGCAGATCCAAGCAGACTCAGAGAGAGGAGGGCTGCAGTCAGCTTCTTCGATGAGATAAATCCTTCCCGTTTACTTTTTTTTTGATTAAGTGAAACCTGCGCGTTGCCCAAACGTCTACCCGACTGGAACACCCACTGACACAACACGAAGTAACCATTGCAATTAATTAGAAATTAACAAAAAAAAAAAACGTGAAAAATGAACATCCATTAGACCGCGCTGTCCCCTGTTCTGACTTTCAAAATGAGGGTCCACCCGGAAGTAAGACGGATGTGACGTCACATGGGAACTATGTATTGTTTCACCCCTCCCTCCCCTCTGCTGCCTCCACCCTCCCTCCCCTCTGCTCCGTCCTCCCTCACCAAGGGGAAAAGTAAACAAGCAGCTTACGAGAGCCAGAGCGGAAGACAAAAGTAACGTATCCCCATTTAGTGTTTGTAACGGTAACGGCGTTGTAACGATAGACATAGTAACTACTTAGATTACCCGTTAATGAAAAAAATAACTCAGTTTGTAACGCCGTTTATTTGTAATTCCGTTATTCCCATCACTGCCCTTAAGATTATAACAACTTGTCACGGTCAGCGGCCCCCGCTGACCCACCTCCCATTGGTCCCACCTCCCATTGGCCCTGCCTTCACACTCACTCCCTCCTGTTATTGTTTTCAGCCCCTTTTTGTCATAGTTTATCTTCCCCTGCTTTGTAATGCCTATCACCCATCCTCCAGCTCAAGCCTGCTCCCTACACTCCATGCCACGCCTCCCAGCAATCAGCAATGATTCTTCCACTCACCTGTACAGCCATCTAGTTCACCTGCTCTGCACCCTTTAAAAGCTGCATTCTCACACTCCACCAATGCTGAATTATTATACCTCCCACAGTCCCTGATAGTGAAGCCTTTAATCATAGAATCTTGTTCATGCCTTGCAACCTTGCTTTGACCACGAACCTCTGCCTGTTTTTTGATTCCTCGCCTTGCCTTGCCCCATTTGGATTTATCTGCACTTCTGACCATGGTAACGACCCTGACTGCTTTTGACTTTCCCTCTGGATTTCACCTGCCACACACAGATTGAGAAGTTTGGACTCTCACCTTGGACCCTGACTCCAGCAACCAGCAGCAAATATAATAAAAACTGTTCTTGTTTTTTGCACTCCTGTGTCTGGCTGTCTTTGAATCCAAAAACCCATTCGTGACACAACTTTGTCTTTTGACAAAATGTATTTGTATATTTAAAGGTAATGTGTTATTCTGAGCCCTATACATAACAGATTTTTTTTTCATTTACCCTTTGTTTATACAGGTAGTCTTATTGAGCCACGAGAACTCATAAAATAGTAAAATAAAATACTATAATCTACCAATCATCAGGTCGTGATCTACAGCTTTCGCTGGAGCGGTTTGCAGCCGAGTGTGATGCGGCCGGGATGAGGATCAGTTCCTCCAAATCCGAGGCCATGGTCTTGAGCCGGAAAAGGGTAGCATGCCCTCTCCGGGTCGGGGAGGAGGTCCTGCCCCAAGTGGAGGAGTTTAAGTATCTCGGGGTCTTGTTCACGAATGAGGGAAAACTGGAGCGTGAGATCGATAGGCGGATAGGTGCAGCGTCCGCAGTGAAGCGGGCGCTGTACCGGTCTGTCGTGGTGAAGAGAGAGCTGAGTCGAAAGGCAAAGCTCTCAATTTACCGATCGATCTACGTTCCCACCCTCATCTATGGTCATGAGCTTTGGGTTGTGACCGAAAGAACGAGATCTCGGATACAAGCGGCTGAAATGAGTTTTCTCCGCAGGGTGTCTGGACTCTCCCTTAGAGATAGGGTGAGAAGCTCAGTCATCCGGGAGGGACATCATGAAAGACCTCACTCACCCAGCACACTCACTCTTTGCCCCACTCCCCTCAGGACGGAGGTTGAGGAGCATCAAGTGTAGAACCACTAGACTGAGGAACAGCTTCTACCCTGAGGCTGTTAGACTCATGAATAAATAAAAATAAAATAAAAATAAACACTGCAAAATATCACATCATACTGATGCTGATCTGTTTTCTTGTTGCTGTATTCATCTGTGTTCATCTGTGACCATCTGCTCATACAAACTCATGTTCGTGCTGCTGTGTATTACTAGTTGATGTTTTTCTTAGTTAGTTCTAGATGTTATTACTGTTTTTCTCTTTCATTTGTTGTTGGATGTAACTGGGACCTCGTGTACATAATCTCGTTTTCATCTCATGTACCACATGCGGTGCAAATGACAATAAAGACTCTCTGACTCTGACTCGGAGTAGAGCCGCTGCTTCTCCACATCGAGAGGAGCCAGTTGAGGTGGCTCGGGCATCTGGTTAGGATGCCTCCTGGACGCCTCCCTGGTGAGGTGTTCCGGGCATGTCCCACCGGGAGGAGACCCAGAGGAAGACCCAGGACACGCTGGAGGGACTATGTTTCTCGGCTGGCCTGGGAACGCCTTGGGATTCCCCCAGAGGAGCTGCTCCAAGTGGCTGGAGAGGGAAGTCTGGGCCTCCCTACTTAGGCTGCTACCCCCGCGACCCGACCCCGGATAAGCGGAAGAAAATGGATGGATGGATGGATGGATGGATAATCTACTAAATCATGGAACTTCAATAACTTCAGTTGATAAAATAATGTGCTTGATGGGTGACAGTAATGTTTTCTAGTAATAGAAGTCTGGTTTCAAAACCTACCATAGCACTGAATCTGCTCTTCTAAGGGTTTTTAATGACATATTTTTATCGCTGGATTCTGGAAACTGTGTTTTACTTGTGCTTTTAGATTTAACAGCTGCTTTTGACACAGTCGACCATGAAATTCTTATCGCCAGATTGGAGCAATGAGTGGGCATCACTGGCTCAGCTCTGCAGTGCTTTAGGTCTTACCTTTCCAATCGAAGTTTCAGTGTGAAGATTGATAATTTTACCTCTGCTTCTGCTGCCCTCTCTTGGGGTGTACCTCAGGGATCTATCCTTGGTCCTCTTCTCTTCTCACTTTACCTTCTGCCACTCGGTTCTATTTTCAGAAAGCATGGTGTGCAGTTTCATTTATATGCGGATGACTGTCAGGTCTATTTTCCTGTAAAACAAAATGGCTCCACGCAGTCTCTTCTGGACTGTCTTGGTGACATCAGAGGGTGGATGGCACTTAATTTCCTCCATTTTAATGATAAAAAGACTGAGGTTATGGTCTTTAAATCTAGTGCTCCTGACAGTCCCACCACTTTTGATTTTTCCTCTTTGGCCCCATATGAAAAGTCGATTGTGACAAATCTAGGAGTGAAAATTGACCCCTGCCTGAAACTGGACTGTCACATCAACAGCATGGTTAAGTCCTCGTTCTTTCATCTGAGGCGCCTGTCAAAAATCAAGCCCCTCCTTTCTAGACGCCACTTAGAGACAGTAATCCACGCTTTTATTACTTCACGCCTGGATTATTGTAACTCTCTTCTGATTGGAGTAAATAAGGCCTCGCTCTCACGGTTGCAGCTGGTACAAAATGCTGCTGCACGATTTTTGACTGGTACAGGCAGACGTGAGCACATCACTCCAGTTTTAATGTCCCTTCATTGGCTTCCTGTCCAGTTTAGAATCCATTTTAAAGTTTTATTGTTTGTTTTTAAGTCTTTGAACGGTTTTAGTCCCTCTTATTTGTCTGAACTGCTTCACCTTTATGTGCCATCACGTGCTCTTAGATCCGCTGACCAGATGCTTTTAGCAGTCCCGAAAACCTTTTATAAGACCAGAGGAGACAGAGCATTTTCAGCTCTGGCTCCTAAATTGTGGAACGAGCTGCCACTGAAGGTCAGGCAGGCCCTATCAATATCTGTTTTTAAAACTCGTTTAAAAACACATATGTTTTCATTGGCTTTTAAACCAGAGTGAGTTCACATCTCTGTTTTAATGTTGTATTATTTTACTTGTGATGTCCTGATTATTTATATGATTTTTTTTATTGTTTTGTGTTTGTTTTGCACAGCACTTCGGACGGCTGATGCTGTATTTTTAAGTGCTTTATAAATAAACTGGTATGGTATGGTATGGTAATAATTCTTACAGCTCTTTTCTGTAAAACTAAAATAGGCTTTGTAATTGTTTCACACTCTTTCCCAAACATCAATACAATAGATTAAGTGTGGAATAATGATTGTGTTATGTAACATATACAGAGCTCTATAATTTCATAATTCCCTGACTTTATACAGTACAGTACTGCAATATATTTAGCTATTTTTTATTCTTACAGCATGTATGTGATGTTTACATGTCAGTTTGTCATCAATGATAACACCCAAAAACTTCACCTCACTCACTCTACAAATCTCAACTGCCTCAATTTTAAATGGGAGTTTAATCTGGGAGTGATAATGGATCCTTCCATGAAACTCAACAGTCATGTAAACATGATCGTCAAATCCTGTTTTTTCCAGCTGAGGCGTCTGTCTAAGCTGAAGCCCATATTATCCAAAAAGCACCTGGAGACAGTGATTCACGCATTCATTACATCTAGGCTTGATTACTGCAATTCACTTCTGTTTGGCGTCAGTCAAGCCACCATTGCACGATTACAACTGGTTCAGAACGCAGCTGCCCGATTTTTAACCAGCACACGCAAAAGAGAGCACATTACACCAGTCTTGGCCTCCCTTCACTGGCTACCGGTTCATCTTCGAATCCAATTCAAAATTCTCATGTATGTCTACAAATCGCTGAACAGTCTCGCCCCCGCCTATCTCTCAGATCTGATACACCCATATGTCCCTCCACGTGCTTTGAGGTCAGAGGATCAGGTGCTCTTGATAGTTCCAGAAACTCGCCTTAAGCGCAGGGGTGACAGGGCGTTCTCTGTAGCAGGCCCAAGACTCTGGAACGAGTTACCGCTGCTCATCAAACAGGCCCCCTCCCTCTCGGTTTTCAAATCCCGGTTAAAAACTCACTACTACTCCATCGCTTTCAATGCCAGCTGATTTGTACTGGATCGTTTGATTTATGATCTGCAATGTTTTTATGTTTTTCGTGTTGTACTTCATTGTATGTGTTGCCTGTTGCGTGTTTGTTTGTCCAGCACTTTGGTGTGGACTTGTTCCTGTTTAAAGTGCTTTATAAATAAAATGGTATGGTATGGTATGGTATGGTAAATGGAACATCAACAGTTCTCTTTGTAGGGATATAGCACCCTCATGTCCATATGGGATGTGGGCCTCTCCACATCTCTCTGAAACTCTCAGTGTTACACCTTCTTGAAGCTCTCAAGGAGACAAGTGGACACCATTTTTGTTACAATTATTTTGAATTAATGGACACCAATTAATCAGATTGAACTTTATTTTTAATGTGTGTTAATTCAGAATTGATCAACAGTATATTTTTGTCAATTTAATGATGATCTGTTACTTGCATGAGTTTGACCCTTCTGCTGGTTTATTTCTGCAGAACAAGCAGGTTTTAATATTATGGCACAGTTCAGGGTAAACTTTTAACTTGCAACTTCCTTCTCTGTTTTGTCTGTGAAGTTAGCCATAATATTCTCAGTGCTCACAGGCCAGGCCATCTGGCCGATTCTGTAAACAGTTTTCCTGTTGTCCGTCAGAGACATTTCTGCCTATGGAATCAAACTTCCATATTTTATTTTGTTAAGCATATTTGATTACATCTGATTTAAATAGAATAGAAACAGCCTTTATTGTAACCACAATGGGGAAATTCAGGTGAGGTATAAAGGTTAAAAAAAAAAAAATCAAATTTAACAAATTATCTGCTTTATAAGACTGAACTGAATACAGCAGCTCCTCAGACTGAAGACAAAACATTTCTACATTTATTTTTGTTTTTTTGTTTTTTAACCTGTCCAGAGGACCTGACTTAACTTTTTTTAGATGAAGAAATTACACTTTACTACAATATAATGTACTGAGTGTTAGTGTACAGCTTAAAATGCAAAATAAATAAATAAAATTGCTGTAGGTTACGCCTATTTGTGTGAAGCATGTTGTATTTGATGATTTTAGTAATAAAACCATACTATGAACAAAATAACATATTTTACTGTATAACTTACTGATTGCAGAGTTCAGGCGGTGCCCTAAGCACTGTAGTCTTGTCCAGTTGTTCAGCTCAGCTGCTTTGATCATGTTGGTCCCGTTGTCTGTGGTGATGCAGACCTGGCGGTCGTCACTGAGTCCCCAGGAGGCGAGCGCATCTGTCAGTCCAGCTGCAATGGTTTCACCCGTGTGATCCTCAGGAAAATAGACAGTCTGGAGACATAAGCTGACCAGTTTCCACTCTTGGTCAATAAAGTGAACTGTCAGGCTCATGTATGGTTCTGAGGTTCTGCTTGACCACAGGTCAGCTGTAGTGGAAAATTTTGACACAGACTTGAGTTGCTCCTCCACCCTTTCTCTAACTTCACCATAAAGTGCAGGTATGGCTGTGCTTGAAAAATATTTCCGGCCGGGGAGCTGGTATCTGTGGTCGATGACTGACATCATTTGTTTGAAACCCACATTCTCCACTGTAGTAAAGGGCATCATGTCTTTTGCCAAGAAATTTGTAACAGACTTAGTTATGTCTTTATGACGTTTGGAGTTTTTGTCATATGGCATGAATACAGCAATCTGAGTTTGATGACTGGGCTTCTCTTTGGATACAGCTGGGGTCGGGGTGCTGCTTCAGGGACACGTTGGCTCAGATTTTTATTGTGCTTCATCTTCTGACTCTCAGCATATTCTATAGAGTGCAAACTCTTCAGATGGTGAAACAAATTAGTTGTGTTCCCACCGCTAGTTGGAACGACTCTCCGACATATTTTGCAGCTTACAGAAGCCTGCTGTTTATCAGATATTTGAAAGCCAAACCACTTTGAGGGGCACTCATTTTGATTCGAAAACTTTTAGCCTCGCTCGAAAAAAATTAGCCTAGCTTGCTAGCCCTGACTCCCGGACTCGCGCTCCACAAATA
>JBBPBX010005123.1:29958-40467 GCA_038048925.1 Garcialebias charrua | reverse complement strand
ATAGGAGAAATCAGCAATGAACTCAGAACTATATTGGTAGAATGCAGACCTTAAAGTCATCTACCTGGAAGCTGCAGTAGAGGTGTTCCATCGGGCAGAAGAGGAAGCGCTGCTCCCGCCTTTAGAAGAGGGGATGGCAGGGGTTCTGGTGAGGCTATGAGCTAAAGCCAAAGCCGGAAAACTCCCGATGACGTCTCTCTTTCTGTCCATTCATTGGACAACAAAATAGATTTGCTTCGTCTGAGCGCGGGCGCCTCAGAAGAGATTATGAAGTGTTTGGTGCTTTGCCTCACAGAAACATGGATTACGAGTGAAACGTTGGATAAAGTTTTTCAGCTGGATGACAGACTCTTTTTTCGAGCGGACCGCTGTAGCGAGGTAACGGGGAAATCACGGGGAGGCGGAGTGTGCATTTACGTGAGTAAAAGTTGGTACACGAACTGTACTGTTGTAAAAAATTCATGCTCGAAGGCTCTGGAGCAGATAACAGTGAGGTGTCTGCCACAGTATTTACCCCACAAGTTCACAGTGACTTTCATTATGGTTGTTTACATTTCTCCTGATGCTAATGCTAATGAAACGCTGCAGGAGCTCCATGATTTCCTCAGCTTGCTGCAGAGCAAACACCCTGAGGTTCTTTACATTGTGGCCATAAACTTTAATCACGTGAATCTAAAGGACTTCCTCCCAAGTTTTTACCAACATGTGGACACACTAAAACGTGGAAACAACATGCTGGACTGTGCTTACAAAAACGTAAAAGATGCATACAAAGCCGAAACCCACCCCCATTAAATGCATAACAGAGTATAAAGGCAGGAGTGAACAATGTCCCAAAGACCCATCTCTGTCAGATGCCCTCAACAAGTTCTATGCACATTTTGAAAACCCAAACAGACCACCCAGCACCAGACTCACCTCACCACCAGATGAAGAGCTTCTCAGCGTGACCTCAGCAGAAGTAAGGAGTACTTTCAGTAGGATCAACCTTCACAAAGCAACTGGCAAAGACAACATCCCTGGGGAAGTGTTGAAAGAATGTACCGACCAGCTCTGTGATGTGCTGGCCAACATCTTTAACACCTCACTTACGCTAGAGACAGTTCCCATCTGCCTGAAGACTGCCACCATCATCCCAGTCCCAAAAAGCTTTACAGTGACTGGTCTGAATGACTATCGGCCAGTGGCCCTCATCCCAATAGTCGCTAAATGCTTCGAAAAACTGGTCATGACGCACATCAAAACAACCATCAACATCACTGAGGACATTAATCAGTATGCATACCGCAAGAACCGATCAACAGAGGATTCCATCTCTTCTGTGGTCCACATTGTGCTCAACCACCTAGAACATAAAGACTCTTACGTCTGAATGCTCTTTGTGGACTTCACGTCTGCCTTCAACACCATGATCCCCCAAACCCTGATGGACAAACTATTCACACTAGGACTAAGCACCTCCATTTGTAGCTGGGTCCTAGACTTCTTAACAAACAGACCACAGTCAGTGAGGATCCACAACTTCTCCTCCTCCACCATAACCCTCAGCACTGGCTCTCCTCAAGGATATGTGTTGAGCCTTCTCCTGTTTACTTTGCTCACGTATGAATGTGCAACTACCCATCCAGGCTGTCATATTGTAAAGTTTGCAGATGATACAGAGATGGTGGGATGAATCACAAACAATGATGAGTCCAGCTACAGGCAGAAGGTGGAACATCTGGAGAGCTGGTGCAAAGACAATAACCTTCACATCATTGTGAAGAAGACAAAGGAGATGATTGTGGACCTCAGAAGGAACAAACACCCCTACACCCCCCTGAACATAGGAGGATCTGCCATGGAAGTAGTCTCCAGCTACAAGTACTTCGGTGTACACATGAACGATAACCTCAGGTGCTGCAACAACACTACCAGCCTGATCAAGAAAGCTAATCAGAGACTCTACTTCCTCAGGTGGCTGAGATGAGCTGGACTGGGAAGCTCAGGCCTCACCTCCTTCTACATGTGTGCCATGGAGAGCATCCTGGGCTCCAGCATCAACGTGTGACATGGAGGCTGCACAGCTGTAGAAAGAAAAGCTTTGAAGAGAGTGGTGAAGACTGCACAGAAGTCTGTTCGAGTCAGTCTCCCCACCATCACAGACATCTATACCTCCAGATGCAGGAAGAGAGCCACCTGCATCATGAAGGACCCCACTCACAAAGCACACACACATTTTGCCCCGCTCCCCTCAGGACGGAGGTTAAAGGGCGAGATACACTCGAGCGTCCTCACGATACGCCTATACGCAGCGTACGTACGCTGTGGCAAAAGCGTAGCCCCGCGTAGCCCCTCAGGGCAAGTACGCGCAAAAGTATTTTTTTACTACGCATACGCGATGCGCATACGCGATGCGCGGTGTCTGACCTAAACTTCCCCGGCGCCGGACTGTTTTGTATGTTACACAAATTAAATAAATTCCTCTTTTTTATCGCTGATCGGGCCTTTTCTTTTGTTTTTTTGCCTAAAGTCAAGTAACCGCTTCTTCCTCCGTTCACTCGATGAATGAAATGAATGAATTCAGGTCCTACCTGGGTGCGCGATGTTTTATATATTCCCTGGTGGGCTGTGTGCTGCAGGAAAAGCACTCCCTGTTATTATTTTTATTTCTGAGAGAACTTTTTATAACATATATAGTAGAAACACCGCATGAACACCGCCGCGGTCTTCAGCGAGCTGCTCATGATAGGTTTCACTTTGAGCTGACTGAAATCTGTCAATCATTTCAGTAGGCGTGTCAAAGTGACCAATCAGCGAGCTCAGTTGAGTCCCCTCCGTGCTCAGCTGCTCATATTACAACAAGGAGAACGCGAGCGTTTGAAAGCTGATAGTTTCTGAAAGTATAGAAGCGAAAACATACGCACAAAATATGCGCGCATACGCGCGTATACGGAGTCTGCTTCAGTGTATCTCGGCCTTAAGGAGCAATGCCACTAGATAGGAACAGCTTCTACCCTGAGGCTGTTAGACTCATGAATGTCTAACCAGAATAATCACTGTGAAAAATCACATCAAGTTGCTGCTGACCTGTTTCATGTTGCTCTGTGCATTCGTGCTAATCTGCTCACACAGACTCATGTTCGTGTTGCTGTTCAACATATTGTTTTATGCTAATAGTGCTTAGTGTATTTTTACCCTTACCCTTGTTAAACTGGGTTTCTTTGTTAAACTGGGTTTCTTTTTCAGAAACAGATCATGTCTATCACTGAATGTTAGGAAACGCCTTGTGTCTGTGACTTTCCTTCCCTCCATTGATTACGGTGACATTCTCTACATGAATGCTCCTACAAGCACCCTGCGGATGTTGGATGTTGTCTATCATGGTGCACTAAGATTCATAACTGGTTGTGATTATCGTACCCACCACTGCACCCTGTATTCACTGGTTAACTGGACATCATTAACCTCACGCAGACTCTTCCACTGGTACATTTTCATCTTTAAATCACTTCTTGGTCTGCTGCCCTCATACATCTCCTCCTACATGTCTTTACGTGAGTGCAGCTACAGTGTGCGCTCTCAGGACATGATTACCTGCAGTGTTCCGTCAGTGAGGACTGAACTTGGAAAAAGGGCCTTCTCCTACTCTGCTCCTGCTTCATGGAATATCTTACAAAAAGATCTGAAGCTCTCGACCTTGACTTCTCTAAATGGTTTTCAGAATCTGTTGGAATCCTGGCAAAAACCAATGCAGATTTGTTCCTGTCTTTGATTTTATACGTCTACCTTATAATGTTTTGCTAGTTTTTTGATACTTTGTTAAAAAAAAAAAAAAAAAAACTTTCTTTTGTTTTTTTCTCTCTTTTGTTTTCTATTGTTTATTGTTTGTTTGTTTATTGTTTAATGAAATTCTACCACTGCTGTTCATTGTTCTTTAGTTTTAGCAGGTCGCTTTCGTAAATGAGCCCATGAGGTTCAAAAGATTTACCTGACTAAATAAAGGTTGAATGAATGAATGAATAAGTTGATGTTTTTCTTAGTTCATATCTTAGATGTTATTACTGTTTTTATTTTACATTTTACTGTTGAATGTAACTGGAACCATGTGTATATAATTTCATTCCACCACATGTACCACATGTTGTGTGATTGACAAAAAAGAATCTCTGACTCTGACTCTCATCTTTAAACTCTCCTATATTGCTTCAAGACTAATCATTTAAGCTGTTTTGTTTCTCAATCCTTCTGGTTCCCCTAAGCTATAGTTGAAATGAAACTTAATGGAATTACAGTAGAAATATTGATCTGTGGCTGGGTGAACCATTAAGAAGGTCTCCACCTTGGCTGCCAGCTTTCCTCTTAAGGGCTGATTTAATTTTTAGATCATGGTAGAGGAAAGACCACCTTGAGATGATTTACAGTGACATTATTCTGAAGCATAAAATATTTAATTATTATGATTTTTGTTTTGTTTTGTTCTTGCAGAATACTTGCACTCATTTAAATTAAACTAAGCGAGAGGTTGGGTTTGGAAAGACCAGTGTTTAGATTTTTGTTGTTCAAATTTCATATAATCCTCTAATCAAAGATAATATATTTTATAATGTATTGTATTTTATAGTGGGACAATGAACACCTTTGATTAATTGGATGCCCCAAAGCATTTGTGATACTAAAAATGATCACAAGTTATCATGCAATTTGTGTGGTATGTTTTCTATATGTTACCCTGTAAGTACTCTAAATGCAACTCAGTAAGTACTGATTATGTTACCCTGGGCGGGCGGCCGTGGCGTAGTGGTAATGGCAGTCGTCCCCCGATCGGAAGGTTGGCGGTTCGAATCCCGGTTCCCCACACCATGTGTCGTTGTGTCCCTGGGCAAGACACTTAACCCCGAGTTGCTCCCGGTAGGACTGGAAAGCGCCTTGCATGGCAGTCTGCCGCTACCGGTGTATGAATGTGTGTATGAATGGGTGGATGGTTGGTATTGTAAAGCGCTTTGGGGCCCCTCATAGGGGGCTGGAAAGCGCTATATAAATAAGCTCCATTTACCATGTAAGTACTCTATATGGAACTCAGTAAAAACTGATTATGTTACCCTCTAAGTATGCTGTATGCTACTCAGTAAGTACTCTGCACATTACTCAGTAAGCACTATATACTGTATTTCTTGGTAAGTACCGTATATGTTACCTCTCTGTCTTCTCTGGAGCAGTCATGTGCAGCATGAAGCCATCTGGTTCCCCCTTTGAAATGGTCCCCCCTCAACTCCTTAAGGAGGTTCTTCCTGTTCTGGGCCCTCCTGTTCTTGCCATTTGTGAATAGCAGCTTAGCCTCAGGTGTGGTGCCAGTATATTTTAAACATGCTGCTATCCAACCTTTCCTGAAAAAAACCTAGCCTTGACCCCTCAGTCATGTCTAGCTTCTGGTCTGTCTCTAAACTCCCATTTGTCGCTAAACTACTGAAAAAAATAGTGGAGTCCCAGCCGAAATACTTTGTAGAGGATCACACCAACTTAGAGCTATTCCAGTCTGGCTTTAAACCTCTCCACATCACTGAAACTGCTCTACTTAATGTTTTTAATGACATTCTCCAATTTACAGATGCTGGTGATTCTGTGCTCCTTCTCTTACTGGACCTCACATCTGCCTTTGATACAATTGACCATGAGATCCTCATTGCAAGGTTGGAGCTGTAGGTGGACATCACAGGCTCAGCCCTCGAATGGTTTAGATCGCTGGTGGTCCTTTTGTGTCTCCATCAATGATTTTAGTTCAGCCTCGGCAGCGCTTAAATGTGAGGTACCGCAAGCATCCATCCTCGGTCCTCTTTTTTCATTTAAACCTGCTGCCACTAGGTGCTATTTTCAGGAAACATAACATACCTTTTCATTTCCATGCCGACAACTGCCAAATCTACTTCCCCCTCAGACTTAATGGTAGTCACTCTATTCAACCGTTACTGGACTGCCTGGCTGACATCAGAGATTGGATGGCTTTACATTTCTTGAGTTTCAACAAGAAGTCTGAAGTTATGTTGTTCCCACTCAATGACAAAGTCACCAACCACTGCATGTACCTGTCCGTTCTGTCACCGTTAGTGAAACAAAGAATCACTAATCTAGGAGTGATACTTGACCCTTCTTTGAAACTCAACAATCATGTAAATATGATGGTTAAATCCTGCTTTTTCCAGCTGAGGCTGCTGTCTAAGTTGACGCCCATATTGTCCAAAAATAATCTGGAGACAGTAATACACACATTCATTACATCCAGACTCGACTTTTGCAACTCACTCATTTTTGGTATCAGTGGATCTCCATGGCTAGACTTCAACTGGTCCAAAATGTGGCAGCCCAATTTTTAACCAGCACAAGCAAAAGAGAGCACATTGTACCTGTTTTGGCCTCCCTGCACTGGCTACCAGTTCACCTTAGAATTCAATTCAAAATACTCTTGTATGTCTGTAAATCACTAAACAGCTCTTCCCCCTCCTATCTTACTGATCTGCTCCAGCCATATGCCCCACAACGTTCTCTCAGATCAGCAGACCAGTTGCTCCTCACAGTTCCAGGAACCTGTCTCAAGCGCTGAGGTGACAGTGCCTTCTCTGTCACAGGCCCAATACTGTGGAACGAGTTACCTCTGCTTGTCAGACAGGCCCCCTCCCTCACAATTTTTTTTAAATTAGCTTAAAAACACACTATTATTCCCTGGCTTTCGGCACTGTGTGATCTGTGCTGAGCCTGTGTGCATCACACTGTGTTGGTCATATTACTGTTGTTGTCATCCACTATTGTTTTTTTGTTTCTATATTTGGTTTCCTGTTTTGTAATCTGTTGCTGTGTGCTTGGTCTGTCTGTCCCTGTACAGCACTTTGGTGTGCACTGTCACTGTTTAAAGTGCTTTATAAATAAAATGGTATGGTATGTATGCAAAATATTAGCATATTTACAGTGATTACTGGCTTTTTTGTATTCTATTATCAATGAAAATGTGTAATTTCAGTGCCTATCTCCAAGACAGAATGAGAAAACACTTTCCATGCCTTGTGGGAGTAAAGAAAACACAAGAGATAGTAGTTGAGAGTATGTAACCACACTTCATATACTATTGATTTAGCTTAGGAAGGATGTTGTCTGCTGACAGAAAAATGGAACAAAGAAAGAAAGGTGACGGCTGATGGTGATTGGGCTGAAGATGGTGGGTGGAGTACAGCCGGAGTGGTGTGAAATGAGAGAGTGCTGCTAAAAACAGTCCACATGAGAGATGTTTCGTGAAATGTGTTGATGCATTTTAACTCACAAATGCATCAATTTGTCATATAACTACAGAGCTGAGCAGGGTGGGAGGGATGGTGGTGACAGTAATATGTTCTTTTATTCCATTGGTTATTTACCAGACTGCTGCATTACAGTGAGGCCTCTTACAGCCCTCCATGGTTACAACTGACTGACAATTTCAAAACATCTAGCTTACTCAACGATCTACTTCGTAACATAACAAATCAGATTCAAAAGTTTAAAAAAAGCAATCAATTGTAGACAAGCTTTTTATGTTCTTCTATTTTATGGATCTGCAATCTTTATCAAGATTTTTAACTTATCATAAAAATGCACATCAGTCCAGATCTACATGTATTTGTTGTCATAAAACTATAGACAGTAGAAAAAAATAACAGAACAAGCATTGTAGATTTTTAACTGCTCAGATATGTGTTTGACAGAATTCTTAAGGTCCACAAGCTGATATTGCATGCTGTAATTGAGGACAGCAGATAATTATGAACTTGTTTGATGGTTTCAGATGCTGGAGAAATGAAATCATTAAAACAGCAGATAAGATAACTATTTCCAAAATTTACTATACATATACACATATATACAGGTAGTCCTCGACTTACGACTGTTATGATCCAGCGTGGTATGGGAGGGGTGAGTCCAATGGTGCAGACGGACACTCAGAGACATGAGGTAAAAAGTCAAAAATACTTTAATAACAAAAACTCAAAAGCTCAACTGTGGCTTAATACAAAAACTTCAACATGAGGAGTTGTACTCACAAAAACCAAGGAGCTGCAAAGAACACGACACACCAGGGGGAAGATGAATGGCCCGACAAAGACATGCACACAAATGCAAACTTATATACACAGCCTAATTACCTAAATCATACACACCTGAGAACACACAAACCTGAGACAGACAACATGCAAGACAAGGTGATGGGCGGAAGGAGACGACCACCAGAGGGAGCCACATCCTTACAGTACCTCCCCCTCAAAGACGCCCCCAGGCGTCCCCAAGGAACACCCCCAACAACCAGGGCGGGCACGAAGGAGAACACAGGGACAGGGGAACAGGACAAGGGACAAAAAGCAAAACACAAAGCCAAACTTGCAAAAACCTAAACCAGACCTAAACACAGACTAAACCCAGAAAACTAACAAGCGTCAAAACGTAGAAACGTCAACGGACGTAGTGACGTCATCGGACGTAGTGACGTCATCGGACGTGGAGACGTCATCGATGTGGAGACCCTCCATCGAGGCGGAGGCGTCGGAAAAGCGAGGACGCTCTGCAGCAGGGACGTCACCGGCGCGAGGACCCTCCGAAGACAGTAGAGGCGTCACCTGGCGCGGGAAACCCCTGCAGACGTCGAGGCTCCAGCAACGTGAGGACCCTCCGAAGTGAGTAGAGGCGTCATCAGCGCGTGAACCCCCGTAGACGCCGAGGCATCAGCGGCGCGAGCACCCACGAAGTAGAGGCGTCACCAGCGCGGAGACCCTCCGAAGAACAGTAGAGGCGTCATCAGCGGCGCAGGGACCCCCTGAAGGCGAAGAGGCGACAGCGGCGCAGGACCTCTGCAGACGGCGAAACCTCAGCGGCGCGCTCCGGGACCAGACGGCGAGGAAAAAACAGAACGGGCAGGTGAGAAAAATAAAGTCTGAACTGGGTGTGATCCTTGTACTGAATGAGAACAGAGACTGCAGGAGGTGGAAAAACTAACGGAGACTGCATCAGGCACAAGAGTGGCCGCAGGAACTGCAACTGCAGGGACCACGTCTGTGACGGCTGCTCCCTTCGAGCAGAAACCATCACCTTCTGCCTCTGGAAGTTCCGCCCGCTGGACTCACTGTTTATGGTCGGGCCATTACTGTTATGATCCAGCGTGGTGTGGGAGGGGTGAGTCCAATGGTGCAGACGGACACTCAGAGACACGAGGTAAAAAGTCAAAAATACTTTAATAACAAAAACGCAAAAGCTCAACTGTGGCTTAATACAAAAACTTCAACATGAGGAGTTGTACTCACAAAAACCAAGGAGCTGCAAAGAACACGACACACCAGGGGCAAAGATGAATGGCCCGACAAAGACATGCACACAAATGCAAACTTATATACACAGCCTAATTACCTAAATCATACAAACCTGAGAACACATAGCCTGGCCCTCGCCTTCCTGCACAGCTCCGCTCAATTCTCATTTCCCTTCACTGCACAGTCTGGGACTTCTCTAGCCTGGTTAAAACCAGACCCTGCCTTCACTTCGCTTCAGACAAGGGTCTGGACTTTTTCCATAGAGAAACGATTCTTGCTGGAGGCGTTGGCCTCTGCTGAGGAATAAAACCATTGGATATTTTGAACAGGGAAAGCATTCTGCTCCCTCCCCTCAGAGCCACCCCCCGTGCTCTGGTGAACTTGACTGACAACTGCTCCGCCTCCTACAGCTTTTCTCTCGCTGCGCAAATTCTGTATGTTAAAACATTTTAATAAAATAAAATAAAACCATGGATCGCTGGTCCAGCTCACCAAAAGACCAGAAAATCTGATGGGGCTCGGTCAGCAACGTAAAACCCGAGTTTAATTCTCGTGACAACCTCAGCCATTTCCTCCTTGTTCATTTCACTCAACCGAGGGTGGAGGAGAAGGAGGAGGGAGGAGGGAGCGAACACTTGACTTTTGGGAAAAAAAACAAAAGAAAACTCCAGATAAGGGATTAAGAAGGGGAAATTAATAAATTTGTGTCACATATAAAACAGTTCTGCATCGCTTTGAATGAGAACATGCGGCTGCGAGCTGGCTGCGCGCTGGGACAGGTGGGGGCATTTCTTCCTTGTTCAGCGGAGGGAGAGGAGGAGAAGGAGGAGGAGGAGGGAGCGAACACTTGACTTTTGGCCAAAAAAACAAAAGAAAACTCCAGATAAGGGATTAAGAAGGGGAAATTAATACATTTGTGTCATTTATACAACAGTCCTCGATGCAGGACTCCTGCATCGCTTTGAATGAGAACATGCGGCTGCGAGCTGGCTGCGCTGGGACAGGGGCGTGGGTTAGGGGCCAAAAACTCCGCCCCTTCTGTTCTCTGATTGGTCCGAACAAAAATCTACCGGAGAAATCCTTGTGGATGGGATAAGTCCCAGACTGTGCAGTGAAGGGAAATGAGAATTGAGCGGAGCTGTGCAGGAAGGCGAGGGCCAGGCTAGGACTTCTCTCATAGACAAGGATTTCTCCAGTAGATTTTTGA